>CAUYLG010077165.1:0-91135 GCA_963573385.1 Cacajao melanocephalus | reverse complement strand
TGTAGAAATATAAATTTGTTTCTGGGTTCTCTACTCTGTTCCCTTGATCTATATGTCTGTTTAATGCCAGTACCTTGCTGTTTTGGTTACTATAGCTCTTTTTCATAACTTGGAGATAGGTAATGTGATTCCTCCAGTTCCGTTCTGTGTACTTAAGATAGCTGTGGTTTTTGTGGTTCCATCAAAATTTAATATTGCTCTTTCTATATCTGTGAAGAATGTCATGGGTATTTTGGTGGGGATTGTATTGAATCTATAGATTGCTTTGAGTAGTATGGACATTTCAACAATATTGATTCTTTCAATCCATAAACTTGGAATTTTTTTAATTTTTAGTGTTCTGTTCACTTTCTTTTATTAGTGTTTTATAGTTTTCATTTTAGAGCTCTTTCACTTCTTTGGTTAATTCCTGAATATTTAATTTGATGTGTGGCTCTTGTAAATGGGATACATTTTTACTTTTTTTTACATTGTTTACTGTTGTGATATACAAATACTATTGCTTTTTCTATGTTGATTTTATATCCTGCAATGTTACTGAATTGGTTTCTCAGTCCTAATAGATTTGTGGGTTTGTGTGTGTAGTCTTTAGGTTTTTTCAAATATATGATCAGATCATCTGAAAACAAAGATAATTTGACATTTTACTTTCCGATTTGGATGCCCTTTATATCTTTCTCTTTCTGATTTATCTAGCTCAAACTTCTAGGATTATGCTGAATAACAGTGGTGAATGTGGGCAACCTTGTAATGTTTCTGATGTTAGGGGAAAGGCTTTCAGTTTTTCCCCATTCAGTATGATAGTAACCGAAGGTCTGTTTGTTGAGATATGTTCCTTCTATCCCCAGTTTTTTTAGGGTGTTTATCATGAAGAAATGTTGCATTGTATCAAATGCTTTTCAGTATCAATTGAAATGATCAAATGGTTTTTAATCCTTCATTATGTTGAAAAAATATATCATATTGGTTTATTTGCATATGTTGAACCATTATTGTATCACAGGAATAAATCCCACTTAGTCATGAAGAATGATTTTTCTAATGTAATGTTTCAAATATATTATTGAGAATTTTTGTATAAATATTCGTGAGAGATAACTGGCCTATAGTTTTATTTTTTGATGTATCTTTGTCTGGTTTTGGAATTGGGGTAATATTGGACTCATAGAACAAGTTTGGAAATATTCCCTCCTCTTCAGTTTTTTGGAATAGTTTGAAGAGGATTGGTGTGAGTTCTTCTTTAAATGTTTTGTAAAATTCAGCAGAGAGGCCATCAGGTCTTGGTCTTTTCTTTAGTGGGAGACTTTTTATTATGGCTTTAGTCTGATTACTTGCCATCAGTTTGTTCAGATTTTGAATGTCTTCCTGGTTCAATCTTCATAGGTTGCATGTATCCAGGAATTTGTCAATTTCTCCCAGATTTTCTAATTTATTGTCATGTAGTTGCTCTTTTTAGCCACTAATGATCATTTCAATTTCTGCGCTTTCAGCTGTAATGTCACCTTTTTCATTTCTGATTTTAATTATTTGAACCTTTTTTCTTTTTTGCTTAGTTCAGCTAAAGTATGGTCAATTTTGCTTAACTTTTCAAAAAAATGAACTTTTTGTTTTATTGATCTATTTTGTTTGCTTCAATTTGTTTTATTTCTGATCTGATCTTTATTATTTGTTTTTTTTCTTTTTTTTCCTACTAATTGTGGCTTTGGTTTGCTCTTGCTTTTCAAATTCCTTTTTTAAATTATATTCACAATGTAACTCTTGTAATTCTTTAAGATGCATCATTAGATTGTTTATTTGAAGTTTTTACTCTTTTTTGTTGTAGGCACTTACAGCTATAAACTTTCCTCTTAGTACTGCTTTTGATGTATCTCATAGGTTTTGTTATGTTGTGTTTTTATTATTTGTTTCAAGAAAGTTTTCAGTTTTCTTTCTAATTTCTTCATTGACCTCCTGGTCACTCAGAAGCATATTGTTTATTGTTCAGGTATTTTCATAATTTCCAAAATTCCTCTAGTTACAAATTTCTGGTTTTATTCCACTGTGAACAGAGAAGATGCTCAATATTATTTCAATTTTTTGAATGTTTTAATATTTGTTTTGTGAGTTAACATGTGGTCTACCCTTGAGAATTATCCATGATCTGAGGAATATAATGTGTATTTTGCAGGCAGCAATTGGATGAAATGTTCTCTAAATATCTGTTAAATCCATTTGGTCTATAGTGCAGATTAAGTTTAATGTTTCTTTGTTGATTTTCTGTCTGGAAGATCTGTCCACTTCTAAAAGTGGAGTGTTGAAGTTTTCTCTTACTTTATTGAGGCTTATGTTTCTCTTTAGATCTAGTAATATTTCCTTTATATATCTGGGTTCTCCAGTGTTGGGTGCATGTATATTTAAAATAGTTATATCCTGTTGCTGAACTGACCCCTTTATCATTATATAGTAACCTCTTTTGACTCTGCTTATAGATTTTATCTTGAAGTCTATTTTGACTGACATAAGTATAGCAAATCCTGCTATCTTTTTTAGTTTCCATTGGCATGGAATATCCAATGTTATCCCTTTATTTTCACTTTATGTGTGTGTTTATAGGGGAATTGTGGGTTTTTTGTAGGCAACGAGGTAACTTTCTTTTTTTTTTAATCTATCAATCAATCTAAGTCTTTTGATTGGAGAGTTTAGTCCATTTACATTCCATGTTACTATTGATAAGTAAGGACTTACTCTTGCCATTTTGGTACTTGTTTTCTAGTTGTTTTGTGATATTCTCTTCTTTCTTTCCTTTCTGTCTTCCTTTAGTGAAGGTTATTTTCTCTGGTGATATGACTTAGTTTCTTTCTTTTAATTTTTTGTGTGTCTATTGTAGGTTTTTACTATGAGGTATGCAAATACAATCTTATAATCCATTATTTTAACCTGATAGTAATTTAACACTATTTGCATAAATAAATAAGCAAAAATAAAACTAATAAAAACTGTAGGCCTTACCTTTGTCCCTCCACTTTTTGACTTTTTGTTTTTTCTATTTACATCTTATTGTACTATATCTTGTACATTTAGAAATAATGAAAAGAGTATAGATTGTTTGTAACACAAATAATAAATACCTAAAGGGTTAGATAGCTCGTTGTACATTATGTGATTATTACACATTGCATGTCTGTACCAAAACATTTCATGTACCCCATAAATATATATGCCTATGTTTACCCACAATATTAGAAAATAAAAAAATTATAACTATTCTCATTATAAAATAATGTTCAATTAAACCCAGAGCAAAAAGAGAGAAAAAGAAAAATATGGAACAAGTCCTACATACACAAAGACACACACACACTCTTTCTCTCTTTCTCTTTCACACACACATAATTATTATCATGGCATATATGATAGAAGTCAAATTAGTGACCTCCTAATTTCTCCCTTTTTAAAAAAGAATAATATATATATATTTTTAATTTGAAGATGGGTAGCATAATAATATTTTTCT
This sequence comes from Cacajao melanocephalus, assembly GCA_963573385.1. Taxonomy (NCBI): domain Eukaryota; kingdom Metazoa; phylum Chordata; class Mammalia; order Primates; family Pitheciidae; genus Cacajao; species Cacajao melanocephalus. The sequence continues at coordinate 87,642 of CAUYLG010077165.1, read as the reverse complement.
TACATAGTTGTTTTGAGGATTACTTTTGAATAATGTTTTCAAATGTTTAGTGCAGCTCCTGGCACATAATATGATATGAATAGGCTCAATTTATATTGAATGAAATATGCTCTATAGACGTGATTGAAATTGAAGTTGGCTGAATTGGCTAAGGTTGGTTTATGGACAAGATTGGACCCATTTTTAGCTATGTTTATTGACCAGAGAAGAAAGAATATTCTTAGAGGGGGAGGATGTGAAGAGATGAGTTTGTGATTGTGTGTGGACTATGGGAGTAAAACTAGAAAGGAGATATATGTTATTGTGAAACAAGACTGATGTGTAGGCCAATAAATCACTGAGGTAATTCTATTAATAATAATAATAAAAGCAAAGCTGAGGACATCTAGCTTATAAAAGCAAAAAAAATATGTTCTCTGTTTGCTAACTCTCATGGATGCAGCAGTGTACTCTGTACCCATGAAAGTGAGTCCTGATGCCATTTAGATCTGGTGATGGAGGTGATTTGATATGGCAGGTATAGAGAAAAATTCACAACTCCTGTTATGTAACTACACTCTTTTGAACCTAGAAAAGTTAACGTATATGCTGAAGCAGCTATAGGACTGGAGATACATTTTCTTCACATTTTCTCATATCCATAATATTTTGTCCCGCAAATGACATTAAGCCTCATCAGATTTTCATGAAACTGCTTTATTTGGAGATTCCAGCTGAGCCTTTCTATCTGCAAGTCTCTAGCAAGCACCCTATGGTGAGCCTGCCTTCATGGGATGAGATCTGGAAAGAGGAAACAGAAAGAATCTCCAAATGTAAGGTTATTAAAAATGAAAACAATCAAAAAGATGGAGTGCAGTCAATGAAGTAAAATATCACTTTTGTTTTAAAATTACCATATTGCAATCCTGACTAACTATACCAAGACAGATTATAATAAAATTGTCCAAAATCAAAGACAACAAATTTTGAAAGCAATAAGATAAAAAAAAAAAGCCATCTTATACAAGGAAATCTCCATAAGGATACCAGAGAATTTGTCAGTAAAAACTTTGCAAGCTAGAAGAGAGTGGAAAGATATTCAAATTGGTGAATGAAAAACTGCAAAGTACAAATACTTTGCCTGGTTAAACTTTCTTTCAGAAATGAAGATGTATTTTCTCAGAAAAAAAAAATTAAGGAGTTCATCACTAGTTCTGCCTTGCAACAAATGCTAAAGCAAATTCTTCAAGATGAAAGAAAAGGTTGGTAATTAGTGACATGAATACATATGAAAGAATAAAACTCATTAGTAAAAGTAAATATATAGTTAAATTCAGACTATTCCTATTGGTATAGTACTTTGTAAACCACTTAACTCTAGTAGTGTAAATTAAAAGAGAAATCCATTAAAAACTACTGTGTCTTCAATAATTTATTAATGTATACACATATAAAAATTTTGAATAGTACAAGACATAAAATGTCAGGTGGAGGAAAAGCATTGAATAACTGTATGCAATCAAAGTTAAATTGTTGTCTCCCTGAAATTGACTAGTATATAAATAACAAATTGATCAAATAAGAAATTGCATGGGGAATTAGAATATAGAGACAAAATATAAATAAAAACACAACATATCAAAAAGTATGGGATGCAATAAAAGCAGTGATAAGGGGAAAATTTATAGTTAGAAGTGATTTAAAAACAAGAATGCTTTGGGCAGTATGGCCACTTTTTTTATATTGGTTATTCCTATCCATAAGATTGGGATGTTTTTCCCATTTGTTTGTGTTATCTCTGATATTTCTGAGCAGCATTTTGTTATTTTCATTGTAGAGATATTTCATCTCTCTGGTTAGCTATATTCCTAGATTTTAAACATGATTGGATATTGAATTTTATCAAAAGCCTTTTCTGCATCTATTGAGATGACATTGTTTTTGTCTTTAGTTCTCCTTATGTGATTAATACCATTTATTTATTTGTGTATGTGAACCAACCTTGCATCTCAGGGATGAAGCCCATTTGATTATGATAGAATAGCTTTTTGATGTGCTGCTGAATTCAGTTTGCAAGTATTTTGACGAGGATATTTGCATCAACATTCATCAAGAATATTGGCTTGAATTTATCATTTTGTTGTTGCGTTTCTGCCAGGTTTTGATATCAAGATAATGCTAGCCTCATACAATGAGTTATGGAGGACTCCCTTCCTATCTGTTTGGAATAGATTCAGAAGAAATAGTACCAGCTTTTTTTTTGGTACATCTGACAGAATTCACCTGTGAATCCATCTGATCCTGGGTTTTCTTTGGTTAGTAGGCTATTTATTACAGATTCAATTTTGAAGTTCATTATTGTTCTATTCAGGAAATTAATTTCTTCCTGGTTCAGTACTGGGACAGTGCATGTGTCCAGGAATTTACCCATCTTCTAGGTTTTTTATTTTGTGTGCATAGAGATGTTCATAGTAGTTTCTGATGGCTATTTTTATTTCTGTGGGATCATGATAACACTCCATTTGTCATTTCTAATTGTGTTTATTTGGATCTCCTCTATTCTTTATTAGTCTAGCTATTAGCCTATATATCTTATTAATTTTTTTCAAAAAACAACTCCTTTTTTTTAATCTCTTGAATTTTTTTTTTTTTTTGGTATCCTGATTTCCTTCAATTCAGCCCTGATTTTGGTTATTTTCTTGTCTTTCACTAGCTTTGGGATGACTTTGCTCTTACTTCTCTAATTCTTTCAGTTGTAAAGTCAGGTTGGTAATTTGAGATCTTTCTTAGTGCTATGATTTGTCCTCTTAACCCTGCCTTAACTGTGTTCCTGATATTCTGGTATGTTGCATCTTTGTTCTCATTAGTTTAAAAAAAAACTTGATTTCTTTTCTATAAATTGTCCAAATAAATTTATAGATTCAATGCTATTCCTATCATACTACCAATGACATTTTTCACAGAAGTAGAAAGAGAACTATTTTAAAATTCATATGGAACCAAAAAAGTGCATGATTAGCCAAAGCAATCCTAAGCAAAAAGAACAAAGTTGGAGGCATGTTGTTACCTTACATCAAACTACACTACAAGGCTGCAATAACAATAACTAAGACAATATTAGACTTGTAGAAAACAAACACATACACCAGTAGAACAGAATAGAGAGCCTAGAAATAAGGCTGCACACTTATAATTATCTAATCTTCAACAAAGCTGACAAAAACAAGCAGTAAGGAAAGGACTCCCTATTCAATAAATGATGCTGAAATAACTGGCTAACCATATGCAGAAAGAATATGGAAACTAGACCCCTTCCTTACAGCATATACAAAAATCAACTCAAAATAGGTAAAATACTTAAATCTAAAACCCAAAACTACCCTGCAAGACAACATAGGCAATACCATTCTGGATACAAGAACAGGAAAAGATTTCATGACAATACCACCAAAAGCAATTGCAACAAAAGGAAAACTTGACAAGTAGGATCTAATCAAATGTAAGAGCTTCAAACAACCCCATTGAAAAGTGGGCAAAGGACATGAAAAGACATGTTTTTAAAAAAGACATATGTGAAGCCTAAAAATATATATGTAAAAAAGGTCTATATCACTGATCATTAGAGAAATGCATATCAAAACCACAATCTCACACCAGTCAGAATGGCTATCATTGAAAAGTCAAACATAATAGATTCTTGTGAGTTTGCAGAGAAAAGGAAACACTTATACACTGATGATGGTAGCGTAAATTAGTTCAACTATTGTGGAAAGCAGTATGGCAATTTCCTGAAGGGTTAAAAATAGAACTACCATTCACCAACCAAACTCGTTACTGGATAAATATCCAAAGGAGTATAAATCATTCTGCCATAAAGACACATGTATGTGAATTTTCATTGCAGTAATATTCACAATAGCAAAGCCATGGAATCAACCTAAATGCCAATCAATGACAGACTGGATAAAGAAAATATTGTACATATGCATCACATATACACCATGGAATACTATACAGTCATAAAAAATCAGATTATTTCTTTTGCAGTAACATGGATGGAGTTGGAGGTCATCATTCTTGGCAAACAAACACGGAAGCAGAAAACCAAAGACTGCATGTTCTCACTTATAAGTAGGAGCTAAATGAAGAGAACTCATGAAGTCACAAAGGGAAAAAGAGACACTGGGGCCTACTTGACAGTAAAGAAAGGGAGGAGAGAGAGAAGCAGAAAAAATAACTATTGGGTACTAACCTTAGTACCTGGGTGACAAAATAATCTGTACAACAAACCTTTATGACCTGAATTTACCTATATAACAAATCTGTACATTTGCCCTAACCCTAAAATAAGAATTTAAAACAAGAAAACAAAAAAGAGTATAAAATAAATAGCTTTTAACTACATAGTGATTAAACTACACAGTATATAAACTAAATTAAAAAAAAAGAATGATTTCAATTCAGCAACTACCTCACCAAATGTATGCCTACCATCGAAGCTTGTATGACAGGTGGAGTTCATCAACCCCTCCACATACAGAGTGCAGCATCTCTGCTGTTGAGTGTAGAGAAGCCGCAGAACTGCCTGTTTTGGGCTGAAGAAGAAGGCCCACTCTGAGGGCATTTCATCTCATAGCCACCAGATGGATGTATACCCTGGATTTCAATCAAATTGTGGCCTGAAGATGAACCATAATATCTGTTTGGACTGAAGGTCCTGAGCTTTCTGATGGGGACATGATAATAAAGTGAATTACATTCCTGCCTGCCCAAAACAAGGAGTTGGTGCAGACCCCTCTGCACCACACCTCAGACCTGAGAGCATCCCATTACAAAGTCTCCCTGCCACCCCAGTCAGGGTGGGTGTTTTCCCGTAGCCAAGAGTGAGCGGGCTGTTACTCTTGACACCTGCTGGTCAGTGGCACTTAAGTATCATACACACAAAAAATTGCACTACATGCATACACACAGAAAAAAAAAAATGTGGGCAGAAGGACATAATGCCAGGCCATGAATTAACTGTTCTAAGACTTCTGTGCTCACAGCTTTACAGAAGACAGTAAGTTGGTTCATATATCCACTAAATAGCTTCAACAAGTAGCATTTGAAAGCCACAGCACAAAAGCAATCTATAACCAAGGAATCCACAGAGAAGCTTGGCCCCATGAAAACATGCATAAATGAAGCCAAATGATTGTACACAATATATACTACAGTTGCAACCTCAGTGAATTAAAGAATAAAAAATTAAAAAAATAAACTATCATACAAATGAAAGCAATATCAAAAATAAGAAGTGAAAGCTTCTTCAAATGAGAAGAAATCAGTGTAAGAACTCTAGTGGTACCAAAAGACAGAGTGTTTGATATCTCCAAAGGATCTCAGTAGCTCTGTAACAATGGATCCTAAACAAACTGAAAATTCTGACATGACAGATAAATAATTCAAAATATAAAAGGAAGCTGAATGAGATCCAAGAGAAAGTTGAAAAACAGCATAAATAAATAAATAAAAATTCTGGATGTAAAAGACAAGATGAATACACACACACACACACACACACATATATACACACACACACACACACACACACACATATATATATATATATAGATACACAGAACTTCCAGGAAAAAAAATATGAAGTTTTTTGAAAACTCTGGTTTTTTGAAGTTTTTTGAAAATACAGTTGAAACCTTTAAAAATAGATTAGACCAAGCAGAAGGAAGAATTAAATAGCTTGAATACTAGTCTTTTGAACTAACCCAGTTAGGCCAATATACAGGAAAAATACTTTAACCAAAAGAATTATGTAAAGTGACAAAACTTATAAGCATTCCTGAGGGGGAAAAGAAAGTAAGAAATTTTTTAAATAGCTGAGAAAATAATCCAGGAAAATTTTCCTAATCTTGTTATAAATGTAGATATCTAGATACAAAAAATTCTGAGAACACCTGGAAGATATGGTACAAATAAGCTTCACCAAAGTATATACTAATCAAACTATCCCTGGGCAACATAAAAAAGCAATTTTTAAATATATCTAGAGAGAAGGTTCAAATCACCTATATAGAAAATATCAAACTAACAGCAGACATCTCAGCAGACCTAACAGGTCAGAAGAGATTGGGGGCCTAATCTTAGCTTTCTTAAAAAAAAGTCAGCCAAAATTTTACATTATGCCAAATTAAGCTTCTTAAATGAAAATGAAATGTAGTCTTTCACAGAGAGCAAATGCTAAGGGAATTCATCATCACTAGACCAATCCCATAGGAAATGCTCAGAGGCATTATAAACATGAAAATAAAAGCATGATGCTCATCATCAAAAAAAAAATGTTAATACAAACCCACAGATTCTATAAATCCATTATGCAATTGTGACTACTAACCAATTAGCTAACAATGCTATGACAGGAACACAATCTTACATATGAATATTAACCTTGAATATAAATTAATTAAATGCCCTGCTTAAAATACATTGTCATATTGAATAAGAAAAAAAAATAATAACTCAACCATCTGCTTCTTACAAGAGAGCCATCTAATGGCTAAAGTCACCTACATATTCAAAGTAAAGGGGTTGAAAAGGATATGCAAATGAAAAACAAAACTGACCAAGAATTGCCATTCTTTTATCTAATAAAACAGACTTTATACCAATAAGAGTAAAAAAGAGAAGACAAATAATGGAATTATATAATAAAAAAGGTTCAATACAACAAGATTTAACTATCTTAAATATATATGCTCCCAAAACCAGAGCACACAGACTTATAAAACAAATAATACTAGAAATAAGAGATTTACAGCAATACAATAATAATGACAGACAGCAACACCACACTGATAATACTAGACAGATTATCGGGGCAGAAAATCAATTTTAAAAACTCTGAAATTAAGCTGGATTCTAAACCATTTGGACCCAGCAGACTTTTATGGTACATTCCACCAAACAACCACAGAATATATATTTTTATTCCTTGTGCATGGAACATTCCCTGAAATTCATCATATATTTGGCCACAGATCAAGTCTCAATAAATTTTAAATTAAGACTAAAATTATATGAAGTATCATTTTGGACCAAAGTACCATGAAATTAGAAATCAATACCAAGAGGAACAGTCAAAATACATGGAAACTAAACAACTTGTTTCTGAATGACTTTAAGGTATATGACAAAATTAAGGAAGAAATAAAAAAAAATCAAGTGAATACAAATAGAGACACAATATGCCAAAACCTCTGGTATACAGCAATAGTAAGAGGAGAGCTTATAGTACTAAATGACTACATCAAACAGATAGAATTATATCATTTAACATCCAAATGTAACACCTCAAGGAACTATAGAAACAAAACCCAATCCAAAGCTAGCAGAAAAAAAAAACAAAAAACAGATCAGATCAGAGCTAAATAACACTGAGACCAAACAAACAAACAAAAACAAAAACAAAAAAAGAACAATATAAAAGATCAACAAAATGAAATGCTGGTTAAAAGAAAATATAAAGTTGATAGACCACTGGCTAGATTAACCTAAAAAAGAGAGGAGATTTAAATAAGCACAATCAGAAATGATAAAAGTTTTATTAGAATTGACACCACAAAAATACAAAAGATTGCCAGAGACAATTAGGAATACCTATACACACACAAACTAGAAAAATTAGAGGAAATTAATAAATGCCTGGAAACATACAGCCTCCTAAGATTGAATCAGGAAAATATAGAAATCATGAACAGACTCATGATAAGTGATGAAATTAAATCAGTAAAAAAAAATCTAACAATAATGCCAAGACTAGACAGATTCATAACTGAATTTAACAGATGTACAAAAAAATCTGGTATCAATCTTACTGAAAAAGAATCCAAAAATTTGAGGAGGATAAATTTCTCCCTAACTCATTGTAAGAAACTGGTATTACTCTAATACCAAAATCAGTCAAGGACACAACAAAAATAGAAAACTACAGGCCAGTATCCCTGATGAATATAGATGCAAACTGTAACTACCTCAGAAGACTGTGAGGAGAATCATATTAAATAATGCAAATAAAACCAAATTTTGATTTTGTAAAACATAATACAAACTTACATTTAGTTTTTGATAAATGGTCATGAGGTCAGTGAGATAGCAGTAGATAGGACGAAAGACTTCCATGAGTTTTTACTGTTGGAACTATTGATAAATTTTGGAAATCAGCCTCTAGGGGAGACATTATTGTTCCCAAAATTACTGCTTTTTAGATAAACATCTATTCAACACACATTATGTGTCATACAGTGTGTTAAAGGTTGAGGGAAGATAGATAACTTGTGAAGAAATCAATTACTATATCAGTTTTAATAAATTCATATTACGGAAAAACAAATGTAAACTACTTGGTTACCTTTATACACTAGGAAGGAAAATTTTCTAATCTTTTCTTCTCAATGTAAAAAAAAGTATTAAAAAAAAGTATGAATGGGGAAACAATGGTATACAAATTGTTAGATACCAGATGGTAAGGAAAACATGAAATGTCTCAGAAACTAGCTGAAATTACTTATGGATGCTGCCCCAGGTAATTTGAAGAGACTAAGTGGTATCACATTTTTTTGTGTGTGCTTCAATTTTATTTTTAGCAGTAGCAAAAATTTGGAACCAAAGTTGCGAATAAAGTGGCTTATTAAGCCTGAGAATATGATTTTGATTAAAAAAACAGATTGCAACTATTAAAGCAGTGATCATATTTTTCTTATGTGGCATGTAAAGTTACTCTAAAGACATTTTTCAAGAATAAATTCTCAAAGAATCTTGAAGCTATAGCATAATTGTTGAAAAATGTGTATTTTTCTATGGTAACAGCTTTAAGGACACAACTTTGATTTGATGGATTCTTTTTTCTATGTCTGTATTTTTCAATCACATTTATTCAATAACATATAATTTTATTATTAAGTCTAGTTAAACAGAATAATCATCCCTGTAACCCGACCATCCAAACCAAAGTAATGTGATAATAGTCACTGCTCATAATGAATTGTTATCCATTTATACAATGAAATTTCATATTTAGATATACATCTTGTTCATCTGATGCCCCAACTAAAAAAATAAATCAGTAAGAAAACATACTTGTTTAAGGCTGGAACGACTCTCCACGATTTGATGTCCTTTTGGATGCAATTAGTAAATGTCAGGTTACTCAAAGTCTTTTGTGGAGCTTCTTTCTTTTGTTTGAAAGTTTCAGACATGCATTTTTGAAGTAGGAATATTTACACTCTCTTGTTTTCTGTGCAAGTTCCAGCTTCCTGCAGACTCTATTTAAAGAGTTTATAGCTGGTTAAATGAGGATTACAATATATGACTTCATGTGACTGACCAAAGAGCAAGTCTTTTCATCGTATAGCAACGTATTGTAAGATCAGACACAGTAATGGAACACACACAGTAAATTACTAATGTTGTGTTGTAAACACAAGTGTTAGTAGACTCTATGCAGTGAACAAGTCTGGCACATTTCTGGAAGCTAGGACTCAGTATGATTGTTACAAAGTCCTTTGAGAATTACCATTAATATAGAAAATAATTTGAGTGAACACATATTTACTAGGACCGAAACTGTGGAAACTGTGCCACAGTCTGTGGAGAAAAAACAACTTTGATTTTGTTTCTCTTTTACAAAATATACAGGAGCACTTCCTTACCTTCTGATGCCACAAGATGATCCGGTGCATCTTGTATTTTCTACATCGCAGTCAAAGAATTAACCACTTCCCCATGTCAAAAGGGTAAAGAAACTTTGTTAGTCCATTCTCATGTTGCTATAAAGAAATATCTGCGACTGAATAATTCATAAAGAAAAGTGGTTTAATTGGTTCCTGGTTCTGCAAGTTGTACAAGCATTGTGCTGACATAACTTGGCTTCTGAGGAGGCCCCTGAAGCTTACAATCATGGCAGAAACTGAAGAAATATAAGGCACTTCACATGGTGAAAGTAGGAGCAAGAACAAAGTGGCGGGGTGGGGGGTGCTACACACTTTTAAACAACCAGAGCTCAGGAGAATTCACTCATTATTTTGAGGACAGTACCTATAGGATGGTGCTAAGCCATCCATGAAAAATCAGACCCCGTTATCCAATCACCACCCACCAGATCTCACCTCCAACACTGGTAATTACATTTCATATGAGATTTGGGTGTACCCCAGAACTTAAAATATAATTTAAAAAAAGAATTTTCGTTCTCACCTTGTCTCTATCTATGTTTTTCTTCATACACCTTGTAAACCCTACAGCTAAACATGTTTATATTTTATCAATCCTTCTGGTATTCCTTTTTTCTATCTACCTCTTCCCTAGTGTACTTTTCAGACACTACAGTTAATCACATTTATGTTTTGTCAGTCCTAGCGTTCCTTTATGTGGATATACTCAAATACAAATATGTATTTTAATTACCACCATTTCTTACACAAAATGTAGCCTCTGTATAATTTATATGGTTTGGATCTGTGTCCCTATGCAAATCTCATGTTTAAATGTAACCCCCAATGCTTGAGGTACGGCCTAGTGGAAGGTTATTGCATCATGGGGGTTGTTTCTCAAGGTTTAACACTCTCCCCATTTGGTGTCATTAATAGTGAGTTCTTGAGAGATCTGGTCGTTTAAATGTATGTTAAAAAATAAAGTATCCTCCCACTCTCTCTTTCTCCTGCTGCAGCCATGTAAGAGGTGCCTGCTTTCCCTTTGCCTTCCACCATGATTGTAAGTTTCCTGAGTCTTCCATAGAAGCAAAAGCCACTATGCTTCCTATACAGCTTATAGAAATATGAGAATTAAGACCTCTTTTCTTTATATATTACTCAGTCTTAGATATTTTTATAGCAGTGTAAGAATGGACTAATACAGTAGTAAAGCATGTACTTTGCTTTTTAATTTAATGTATAGTGTGGATCATTCCATATCAGTACAAACAAAACTTTCTGACTTTTTAACTTGCATAATATATGATCATGTGGCTGCACCACACCTACTGATGGACACTAATTATTTCCAGTATTTAATTATTGCAAACAGTTCTTGAAAGTATAGTCTCAAATATATATATATATATATGTGTGTGTATGTGTGTGTATGGTATTTCTTTCTTGTGTAGGCATAACTATAGCATAAACTCACTGAAATAGAATTTCTGGGTCAACAGGTAAAACATTTATAATTTTGGTAGCTGTTACTAAATTCTCCTCTACAGACGTTGAATAATATTCCATTCTCAAAAACAATACATTTTGAGACTGCTTGTTTTCTCACAGCCTGAAAATGCTGAAAGAAATCTATCAGTTTTAATAAAAGGTAGTCTCGGTTGCAGCACTAGTAGCAGTGCTGGAGAGATAAATGATACATATTCTAGCCAGGAATTATTCTTCTTGGTCCTGAGAAGAATAAGAAAATTTTTAAAAGATGGGATACATGGTTTGCACATAAATTACGACAATTTTCTCATGCTGTGGAAGCAAGGGAATTGAGATGTACTCTGTCAGAACTTTAATTTAACTCTGAGAAGAAAAGACTAGAAATTGATTGGACTGTTTAGTGATCAATTATATAGAGAGATAAGTGCTGTGAATTTATTTTATTTGTAGTGTTTGCTGCTATTTCTTAACACACATTTTATAACCACTTTCTCTGCTAAGCTAGGTTGGATAATTTAATTGATCATAGTTGAAGACAGAAAATAAAACGGAGGTGACTTTTGAGCCTAATTAATATGAAGAAATGTGCATTTGGCTGTTGTTTCCATGTTGATGTGAATATACTGTAGCAGGATTCAGGGTTGTGGGTCTGACCAATACATCTATTTCCTTACAAGGTCTGACGAAGAAAGGTTTTCACCTCTTTCTTCTTAAAACTCCTTCTCCTCCTGGTTGTAGATCTATGTATCTTTCCAGGGTCTCCTATACTCTTTCAAATCAATTTCAATCTCTCCCTCTAATTTCTATTCCTCTAACCCCTCTAAATATTTACATCCTCTAGGAATTTTCAACTTTCTTCCCTTCTCACTTTCACATTTCACTGGAAATGGTTTCCTTTCCTTTCCCCCACTTGGATACTAAACGCTTTATCTTTAGGCACATTTCTAAACCTATATATCAACCTGGTTATACGACAGCCTGTCCCAAACTGAATTCCTTAACCCTTTCAAACTTCTGTTAAGTTCTTTTTTCTTGATAAACTTGGAAACCCGGAAGTCACATTTAATATTTGTTTCTCTGACATCTCCATATTTGATTATTTACAAAGTCTTGATGATGAATTTCTCATAACCTTCCTTTTCCATTTCCACTGCCTCTACCCTAATATAGACTCTTATCCTGCCTAGCAAATGTGCTGAAAGAGCTTCCTGGCCCTAGTATCTGCTATCTACCCATTACTATCCCCTACCCTAGAATACACTCTCCACTTCGTTGCCAAAGTAATCTTTCTAAAACAAATTTGAGCATGCCCACTTTCTAAGCAAGAGACTCCAATATTGCCCTATTGCTGACAGAACAATGTCTAAAGTTCACAGTTGATCATTGAAGGTCTTAATTATTTGCCCCAATCTGCCTTTTCAACTCTGTCTCTTGCCATTTTTTCATATTAGAATGAAAGTGTCATAAAACAGAACAGAGACCTTGTCTGTCATGTTCACTTTTGCCCCTCTGGTGGCAGAACAGAGTCTGGAACATGTAGGGACACAGGAAATATTTGTTGAATAAAAGCTCTTCTTTTTCCAGAGAGATGCTGAGAAGGGGATTATACTTTGACATATCTAAGTCTTTTTACTTATTCTATTTGCTTGAAATACTCTTCCTCGTATATTTTTCTTCATTTTCAATAACTAGATCAAATGTTATACTTTATTTAATTCTAACAAATACTGCCACCAAACTCAGAATTAATTTCTCTATTTTCTGTTTTTCCATAGCCCATTTCTGTATAATATTTTGCTTTTACACTAGAATGTAAGTTATCTAAAGGCAGTAATCCTCTCTCTCCTAACTGCCTTCCCAACTGCCAGCTATTCAATACATTTAAAAGCAGGTGATTTCAGGGTGTTGCCATAAAAAAATCCATGTTTGTAAAATTGTATTACAAATTAAAAGTCAGGTTTAAAACAATCTTAATCAATTACATGTTGTTGTTGGTCTGATATCTCTATTTTCTTGCAGGCTTTCACATGGAAGCCACCTACAGCATATGGGCCTCTTTCTGATCCTTTCACATAGTTCACTACTTCTCAGAAGCAGCAATCAAATAGCAAATTCTTCTCATGCTGCCATCTCACTGACACTTCTTTCATCATCACTGTCCTCTCTCACTGCAGTAGAAAATGGGCCCCAGCTACTAAGAAATCATGTATTTAGATTAGTTCCACTCAGGTAATCTAGGATAGTCTTTGCATTTTAAATTTCACAGCTTGATTGCACCTAAAGAGTCTATTTTGCCATGTCATCTGATATGGTTTGACTCTGTGTCCTCACCCAAATCTCATCTTGAATTGTACTCCTATAATTCCCACATATTGTGCGAGGGGTCTGGTGGGAGATAATTGAATCATGAAGCAGTTTCTCCCATACCATTCTCATGGTAGTGAATAAGTCTCATGAGATATGATGGTTTGATAAGGGGAAACCTGTTTTGTTTGGCTCTCACTCTCTCTTTGCCTACTGCTATTCATGTAAGATGTGACTTGCTCTTCCTTGCCTACCACCATGATTGTAAGGTTTCCTCAGCCATGTAGAACTGTAAGGCAAATTAAACCTCTCCCTTTTGTAAATTGCCCAGTCTCAGGTATGTCTTTCTCATGAGCATGAAAACAGATTAATATAGTAAATTGTTACTAGGAGTGGGGTGTTACTGAAAAGATACCCGAAAATGTGAAAGTGACTTTGGAACTGGACAGGCACAAATTGGAAAACTTTGGAGGACTCAGAAGAAGATGGGAAAATGTGGGAAAGTTTGGAACTTTCTAGAGACTTGTTGAATGGCTTTGATGAAAAGTCCGATAGAAATATGGACAATAAGGTCCAAGCTGAGGCAGTCTCAGATAGAGATGAGGAAATTGTTGAGAACTGGAGTAAAGTTGATGCTTGTTATGTTCTAGCAAAAAGACTGGCAGCATTTTGCCCCTGCCTTAGAGATTTGTGGAATTCTGAACTTGAGAGAAATAATTAAGGGTATCTGGCAGAAGATATTTCTAAGCAGCAAAACATTCAAGATGTGACATGGGTACTGTTAAGGGCCTTCAGTTTTATAAGGGAACCAGAGCATAAAAATTTAGAAAATTTGCAGTCTGACAATGTGATCCAAAAGAAAATCCCATTTTCTAAGAAGAAATGGAAGTCTACTGCAGAAATTTGCATAAGTAACGAAGAGCCAAATGTTAATCCCCAAGACAATGGAGAAAATGTGTCCAGGGTATGTCAGAGGTTTTCATGGCAGCCCCTCCTATTACAGACCAGGAGGCCTAGGAGAAAAAAAATGGTTTCATAGGCCAGGTCCAGGGTCCCCTTTCTGTGTGCAGTCTAGGGACTTGGTGCTCTGTGTCCCAACTGCTTCAGCTATGACTGTAAGTGGCCAAGTTATAGCTCAGACCATGGCTTCAGAGGATGGAAGCCCCAAGCCTTGGCAGCGTCCATGTGGTCATGAGCCTGTGGGTGCACAGAAGTCAAGAATTGAGATTTGGAAACCTCTGCTTGGATTTCAGAGGATGTATGGAAAAGCCTGGTTGTCCAGACAGCAGTTTTCTGCAGGGGTGGGGCTCTCATGGAGAACCTCTATTAGGACAATGCAAAAGGGAAATGTAGGGTTGAAGCCCACAAACAGAGTCCCTACTGGGGCACCACTTAGTAGAGCAGTAAGAAGATGGCCACCATCCTCCAGACCCCAGGATGGTAGATCCACCAACACCTTGCACTGTGTGCCTGGAAAAGCCACAGACACTCAATACCAGCCCATGAAAGCAGCCAAAAGGAAGACTGTACCCTGCAGAGCCACAGGGCTAGAGCTGCCCAAGACCATGGGAACCTAAATCTTGCATCAGTGTGACCCAGATGTGAGAAATGGAGTCAAAGGAGGTCATCTTGGGGCTTTAAGATTTGAGTGTTCCACTGGATTTCAGACTTCCGTGGGGCCTGTACTCCTTTGTTTTGGCCAACTTCTTTCATTTGGAATGGCTATATATACCCAATGTCCATACCCTCATTGTATCTAGGAAGTAACTTACTTGCTCTTCATTTTACAGGCTCTTAGTCAAAAGGGACTTGCCTTGTCTCAGATGAGACATTAGACTGTGGACTTTTGAGTTAATGCTGAAATGAGGTAAGACTTTGGGGGACTGTCAGGAATGCATGATTGGTTTTGAAATGTAAAGACATGAGATTTGGCAGGGGCCACAGGCAGAATGATGTGATTTGGCTCTGAGTCCCCACTCAAATCTCATCTTGAATTGTACTCCCATAATCCCCACATGTTATTGGAGGTACCTGGTGGGAGATAATTGAATAATGGGGGCCGTTTCTTCTATACTGTTCTTGTGGTAGTCAATTAGTCTAATGAGATCTGATCGTTTGATAAGGGGAATCCCATTTCACTTGGCTCTTATTCTCTCTCTTTGCCTGCTGCCATCCGTGTAAGCTGTGACTTGCTCTTTCCTGCATTCTGCCATGATTGTGAGTCTTCCCCAGCCAGGTGGAACTGTAAGTCCAATTAAAACTCTTTCTTTTGTAAATTGGCCAGTCTCAGGTATATCTTTATCAGTAGCATGAAAACAGACTAATATATCACCTAACAGAGTCACAATTCTCAGAAGTTAGGACAAGAACATCTTTGCTAGACCATTATTTGGCTTACCACAAAGTGGAACAGGAGGGGTGATTTGTGACAGAAACTGTAAAATATGGGATTTGGTAGCTAAATAACTTACTAGAATTTGGGGTGAGGTATGGTTCAGACTAATAAAAAAAGCAGGGACAGGAAGAGTGGTGGTATTACACCATGAGCAAAAAGGGGAGATATGTAAGGTATTATAGTTAGAGGTCATTAAATCTTTCAGATAGTTGCATTGTAGCAAGTGGCGAAGTCCTGCTATTAGGTAATGTTTATTTCTGTATCCTGTCTCTGACACTGATTATATTAAAATAAATGCTGGATTTGCTCTAGTATTAGTCTGTATGTCAAAGCTATCTATATTTAACTAAGAAGGACAGGTGATGATGTTTCTTGTGACTGGCTGCAATTTAACTGAACATTTCTCTGTAAAAAAAAAATATATATATATGTGTGTGTGTGTGTGTGTTCCAAATTGCATCAATTACTTCCAATATTTGGAAATGTGTAAACATTGAAGTTAGATGATCACTAAGAGTATTGATTAGGGGGAAAAAACTTGCATAAGTAATGTTCCCGTCTCTGTGTCCATGTGTTCTCATTGTTCAACACCCACCAAAACTTAAAGTATAATAAAAAAATACAAAAAAAAACACCTTAAGTTACTTTCAACTTATGTTTCTGATATAATTTGGATATGTGTCCCTGCCAAAATTTCATGTTGAATTGTAATCTCCAAAGCTGGAGGTGGGGCCTGGTGGGAGATGCTTGGAACATGGAGACAGATCCCTCATAAATGGCTTGGGCCATTCTCTTTGTGACAACTGAGATATCGTTCTGAATTCACATGAGATGAGATTTGGTTGTTTAAAAGTGTATGGCACCTCCCTACCTCATACTTTCTCTCTTGCTCCTGCTTTCACCATGTGATGTGCCTGTTCCCCCTTTGCCTTCCACCACAAATGGAGCTTCCTGAGGACTCTCCAAAAGCAGATGTCCCTATGCTTCATGTAAAGCCTGCAGAACCATGAGTCAATAAAACCTGTTTTCTTAAAAATTTCACAGACTTGGGAATTTTTTTATAGCAGTACAAGAATGGTCTAATACAGTTTCCTGATGGTTTCAATGGGCTTGCGACTGGCAGTTTTAGGTGGAGCGTCAGCTGTGGATGAAGAGGAAAAGTGAACTTGTCATTGGTCTTCTCTCTAAGTTTGTACTATCCTTGTAAAACTATTGACACAACACTTGGTACTGCTTCTCTAGTCTGGCTACCTCCCCGCACAATTTGTTAGAGGAAACTTATGAAAAAATATATAAATTAAGTGAATACTTCCAGAAGTTTGAAGAAAATGTTTTCTTTAGAGATAAAGCAAAATACGGGGAATGTTTTAACATAATATGGGTCTAGCTGGCATTACTTTTTGAGTGTGCAAAACCTGGCTCGCAACCTTATAGACATCAAAATCAGATATGCTGTGAACTCATCAGAAGACATTTTTCTCTCAGTTTCTGGATCTGACATGCCAATCAATGTGGCCTATATGCTCAAGAAAGAACTACTTCTAGATTATAGTGCTCTGTTCATGGATCCCTGCACAAAGAAAGTGCTGAAGAAATGAAAGTTCAAGTGTCTATTCCTAGTTCAGTCAGATTCTCTTATAATTTGACAACAGAAATGCTACAGGAAATTCACAACTCTGGGTTACTGAGCTGAAATGTCATGTAAACTTAATGGCTGAACCTTATGACCCTTTGTAATCTTATGTGTGAACCAACCATAAAAGCCAATATGCAGAAACAGAAAAATGAAATTTTGCAAAGAGAAGCGGAAGTAAGAGAAAATTTATGGCCCCTAAAATATAGTAAGTAATTTTATGTTTTTAATTTCCAGTTTTAGTCCTTGTGTAGCCCCTTTTCTTCTTTTGGTTGTCAATTGAATTGACAACTGTAGTCATATAATATGTTTCCCTTTTAAAAGCTATGTTTGGGTGCAATCAAAATATTTGACTAGAATATAAATAGGATCACATTATTTAAAGTCGTAAAATCTGCTGCAGTAATATAATAGCTATAGTCAGTATATTGTATACCATTTTAGATGACCATGATTATTATTCATGAAATACTTTAGAGATGGGAAAACTGAGACCCAAGGAAGTTATGTAATCCATCCAATGTTATATATGTAGCAATGTACTTGGGACAAAACATGAACTGAAGTAATCTTACTTCAGAGCCTATGTAGTGTATTATATACTATGATATACAACTAGTGCCTCTCCTTTGTAGTCTGAGTTCATTCTTTTCTGCTCCATTCTTTGATTGCATCCTTCAACTTTATTTTATCTTTACATCTTAAGTAATATCTTCTCTCACTATCCGCCTGTTGAAAGAAATACTTTTGCCCTCACTACCTGTGTTGGTAAAATTGGGGTCCAAAGTTGTGATAAATAGATATATGCTGCTTGAGCTCAGCAACAAGGACATGTTGGAATAATAATATAACAAATGTCACGGCTGATTTCTGAAATAAATCAGCTGGTTTCTGAATGTGTTCTTGACCTCCACAAAGTGAAAAAATTTTCCTTCTCATCAATTAAATTTAGCCTTTGATAATATTCTGGCATCTCTATTTTAGCCTCTGCTTGAACTAAAGGTTGTATTTGTCAAAAAAGTCCTCAGAAGGATGCTGTCCTTTGTCTCTGAGGATCAAATTTCAAAGCTCAGCTGCCCCAGTATTGATTTTCTTAGTTTGGAATGGGTTATATCTACACAAGAAGGCTGAATTAAATGACAATGGCCCTACCTAAGTGAGTAAATAGCCTCTTGGGCCAGAATTCATCCTCCCTCACTTCCTCCTGTATCACAAAGCCTCATGATCTGTTCTTTCTCCAGTATTCCAATATTCTCTATTGAGTTAATGGCATCAACATCCATACAGTTTTTCTTTTCTTTATTTACCCCACTTCTAGGTTCAATCACATAGTCTAACTAATTTTACTTTTAAAATATATGTCTTCAATTCATTCATTTGCCTCCGCAACCCCCTACCATTTACCATCATCCTAGAACAAACCACCACTTTATCTTTTTTGGATGTATTGCCATAGCTTCTTAACTCTTCTACTTGCTTCCACTCTTTCCTCCTTCAGAAACATTCAGCACATAGTAGCAATTTATTTTAAAAGAAATATTTCTTTCTTTTAAAGTAAATATGTACTTCTTTCTGAAGTAAATATGAACATTCATTTTAATGTGGTACTTTAACCTTTTATTAAAATTGTGATAGTAATAAGTAAAAACATGTCCTGAGATGGATAAGAGCTTATAAAAGATCATAAGCACAGCCAGTGTAACTAGAATGCAATTGAAGAGAGAATGCCATAACATATAGTTTTAGAGGTATACAATTGCCAATCTATGCAGGGTCTTGAGGCCATAGTAAACAGTTCATATCTTATTCAGTTTCATTTATAGAAGAAGCACCTATGCCAAAAGAAGTATAAATAAATTTCTGTGGTCAGTGGTAGAAGTAGTAGCAAGAATATTGCTTACCATATGGTAGGGGGCAGCGCAATTTCGTTATTTCCCTGTTCTTCTGAATGCTGTCTCTGTAGGAGACAATAATGACAGATAATTCTTCATGCAGAAACACTTTTTCTCTTATATTCTAAGTGCCTAACACAGAGAACCACACACACACACACAAAAATGAACAAGCAGGATGAATGAATAAATAAATGTTTAAGGGCATGGGTTCGGGAATCAAACTCCCTAAGTCTAAATCTCAAATCTATTGTTTACTGCTGTGTGACTTTGCACAAGTTAACTTTATTTTCTTACATTATTTTTCTCTTCATAAAAATGAGAATAATGATAACACCCACATCAAAGAATGTGTTAAGCATATAATTAGATAGCACATGAAAAAATGCCTAATATACTATTGAGCACATTATAAGCACTCAAAAGATGCCAACTATAGCTTACTATCACTTAACAAACGGCCCAGAGTTTTTTAGGTTGTATAGGGTTGGGGAGGGAAATTGGGGAAGCTTTATCTAAGAGTTTTACATTTGAAAGGAGTTTTAATGAATTATAAAGTGATTGTTAGGTTAAAGGAGGTTGGGGGAGGAAAGCATTCTAGGAAACAGCATGTCTAAAATCATGGGAGAATGGAAATGGCAAGGTGTGTCATTGCCCAGAGGCTACAGGTATACATAGAAGAATATTAAAAAAAAATAGAGAAAGAAATTTGCTCTAAACTGTGATAGTCCTTTCATTATGTTGTGGTTAGGAGTTAAAACTTAACTCTGATAGCAACAGGCAGCCAATATAAGTCAATGAACAGGCATATAACATTACAAGATTTTCTTATGAACAACTATTATGGTGGTTGGCTTTTAGTCAGAGGTAGGCCTAGACAATATTTTGAAACAAATAAAATTTAAATTCTCCTCCAAACTTGTCCCCCTTTCCTTTTAGCATTTTCTTGCACTCTTAGACCATCAAGTTATTATATAAAGAGATCTGATTCTCCTGGTCAGGTTAGATGTCTTTATTATATGAATATTGGAAGCCAATATCTTTATTTAATTAATAGTTGTGTTCAGTTTGATGTCAGCAAGATGGTGAAATATATTTTTGCAGAAGCATCAATTTTAACAACTACCCATGCATAAGACTATCTTTGTGAGAGTCTGAAAATGCAGCATAGAAGCTCTAGCTAAATGTTAGAACAGAACAAAACATCTAAAAGTAGATAAATTGAAGAGGATCAAATGAGAAGTCTCATTTTACCCACATCACACCTCTCTTCTAAGGTGGTACAAATCAGTGCCAAGAGAGACCCTCTGACCCATGGTTTCTTTCGTGGGGAAAAGGGAATGCATTGTGAGTTAGCTCTTGGCTCTTGGAGTTGTATAGGGTGCTTCCCAGGAGGCCTACTTCTTTCTCACTCCACTCAGAATATTGAGGTTATTGGTATAATAGAGTGGTTGGGAGAAACTGGGAGCAGGGAAGACCCTAACTGCTCCAAAACTACCATAAAGCCTACCCATGAACTTCTTGGATCACTTTGAGTGTGGATTCCCCTCAACAAGCCCATGGTTACCCACAAACACCTAGCATATATCACCTCTCCATTCCCCAGGATGGCTCTATAAACACATTCCTGAAGACAACTAAAAGTATCTCACACAGACAGACAGCTTAACTCTGTAGAACTGGGAAAAGGCACATAAACGTGAACATTTTAGGACATTGCTTCAGTGAAAGCAAACAGAATGCTCTCAGCACCTGGCATGGTTTTGCAGAATTGAGAGAAAGTATACAATAATAAGAAATCTCCGCAAAGATGGAACAAGTGATGTGAAGTGGACACATTCACAGAAAAGGTCTGATAAATCTTCAGAATTTCTAGCCAAACTGGTTGGTTAAGCTGTTTCTCTCTGAGAGCCAGTCAATAAAGACTGGAAAAGGGAATGCTTCTTCCAATGTATAGACAGCAATGAAACACTTTAAGAAAAACAAAAATATCAACAAACATGGTACCACCAAATGAACACACATAATATTTTAATACGCAACCTAACGCCAGGAAAATCTATTAATTGACTGAAAAAGATTTCAAAATAATTATTTTAAGAAAGCTCAGAATATTGCAAGAGAACACAGATAATTCAATGAAATTTTAAAAACTCTAATGTTTTGTGGTAGTTTGAAAGTGTGGCAGAGAGGTTCTAGCAAAGTTTTATAAAAGAAGAAAAAAGTCTAAAAATAGATTCATTAAAGAGGCTAAAAAGAAAAGTTTCATTTTATCCACATCATATCTCCCTTCTGTTATGGTAGGTCTCTGTACCAAGAGAGGCCCATTGGTCCATGGTATCTCCCACGGGGAAAAGTGAAAGCATTGTGAGTGAGCTCTTGGCTCTTGGAATTGCGCAGGGTGCTGCCCGGGAGGCCAGCTTCTTTCTGACTCTACCCAGAATATTGAAGTGATAGGCAAAATGAACAAGATAAAAAGTTTAATAAAAAGAGGCAAATCACAAAAAAGAACCAAACAATCTGAAGCAGAAGAATATAATGAATGAAATTTTTAAAAAGAAAGCAATAGAGAGTATCAAAAGAACTTGATCTAGCAGAAGAAAGAATCTGTATAATTGAACACAGGACTTTTGAAAACATCCATCAGAGGAAACAGATGAAAAAAATGAAGAAAGCCTATGGAATTTATGTGTTACCATTAAAAACACCAACTTTTTTATTATGAGAGTCTCAGAGAAGAAGAGACAGACAAAGGGGCAGAAAGGTTATTTAAAGAAATGATGGCTGAAAACTTTCCAAATTTGAGGAGTGATATGGAAACCCAGGTACATGAAGGTCAAAGGTTGCCAATCATATTCAACTCAGAGAAGCCTTCACCAAGACATACTGTAATAAAAGTATAAAAAAATAAAGATTTTTAAAAGCAGGGAGAGAAAACAGGCATATTACATATAAGGGAATGTCAGTGAGACTACTTGTAGATTTTCCAGCAGAACATTGCAGAACAGGAGACTAGATGATATCTTCAAAGTGCTACAGGAAAATAACTGCCAAGAAATAGTACTTTATCCCCCCCCACAAAAAAAAATACTCACTATCTTTTAGAAATTAAGAAGAAATAAAGACTTTTCCAGATAAAGAAAACCTCAGAACATTTATTACCACTAAATTTGTCTTATAAGAAATACTAAATGGAGTTCTACAGGCTAAACAAAAGGACAGTAATTAGTAACATTAAAACATACAAAAGTATAAAACTCACTAGTAAAGGTAAGTATATAGTCAAATTGAGAGTACTTGTAATGGTGGTGTGAAAATTTCTTATAACCCTACCATAAAGGTAAAAAGGCAAATGGTTATAATTACAAATAAGCAATTCGTTAATGTATACACAGTATAAAAAGATTATATTATTACCTTGAAGATATAAAACTAGTGAGGCAGGAGTAAAAGTATAGAGTGGATGTATACATTTGAAGTTACTATTAGCTTAAAATAGGCTATTGTCACTATAAGATGTTTTATGTAAGTTTCATGGTGACCCCAAAGCAAAACCTATAGTTGCTAAACAACGCACAAAGCATAAAAGGTTTTAAAAAAAAAAAGGAATTAAAGCAACAGAAATGAATCAATTATTTAATTTTATAATTTTATTTTTCTTATTTTTAGAGATGAGAGTCTCTCTATGTTGCCCGGTCTAATCTCTAACTCCTGGTCTCAAGTAATCCTCCTGCTTCAGCCTCCCAAATTGATGAGATTATAGGCATGAGCTGCCACACCTGGCTTCTTCTTCTTCTTTTTTTTCTTAAACATTAAAAAGTTTATTGCAGCTGCTTTCCTCTTCAAATTGAAGTAACCAATCATTTTAACTAGCAGGCCTATTTACATTTTCAAGGTTACAGTGCTCAGTAACTCTCTAGATGATAAGCTATAAAATCTCTGTTTTTATACAAATAGTGAAGATCACAAATAACAAAGACAGTAAGAGAGAAGAAAAGGAATAAAAGTTTGACAAAAAAATCAGAAAACAACAAAATAGCAAGTCCTTACCTATCAATAGATCTTGAATATAAATAGATTAAATTCTCTAATTAAAAGACATAGAATGGCTAAATGGATAAATAAAAAGACCCAACTATATCCAGCCTATAAGAGGCTCACTTTCTTTAAGATCACATAGAATGAAAGTAAAAGAATGGAAGGAGATATTCCATGCAGAGGAAATAAAGTCAAAAACTTAGCAAGAATAAAAGAGCATTATGTAATGATAAAACATTCCATTTATTCAAGAGGATATAGCTATTGTGAATATATAGGGATACAATGTTGACACTTCTCAATATATAAAGCAAATATTAATAGATTTGAAGGGAGAAATAGACAGCAATACAATAATAAGGGGGAATTTTAATATCCCTCTTTCCTCAGTGCGTAAATCATCTACACAGAAAATTAACAAGAGAATATTGGATTAGAACTACACTTTCGATCAAATGGACCTAACAGATATATACAAAACATTCTATCTGAATGCAAATAAAAAATAAATGCACATTCTTCTCAAGCACAAACTGAACATTATCCTGAATACATAATAGGATACATATCAAGTCTTAACACATTCAACAAGAACACTGAAATTGTATTTAGCATCTTTTCTGACTACAATGGTTTTAAACTAAAAATCAATTAAAAGGAAAACAGAAACATGTACAAATATGTGAAGTTTAAGCAACATGCTCCTAAACAACCAATGATTCAAGGAAGAAATCAAAACATATACTTTAACATATCTCAGGACTCAGGAAAATGGAAATTCAACAAACCAAAACTTACATAATGCAGCAAAATCAGTTTTAAGAGGCAATTTTATAGCAATAAATGCCTACATGAAGATAAAATAATAATCTCAAATAAACAGCCTAACCTGAAGACACTGGAAGAAAGAACAAATCCCAAATTTAGAAAAAAGAAAATAATAAATATTAGAGCAGAAATAGATGATATATACAAAATGAAAAAATACAAAAGATAAATAAAACTAAGAGTTAGTTTTTTAAAACATTAACTAAAATTGACAAGCAATTAGACTAATCAAGAAAAGAGAGAAGATTCAAACCAGTAAAGTTGTAAATAAATGAGGAGACATTACAACTGATACCACAGAGACGCAAAGGATTATGAGACTACTAGGAACAATCACATGCCAACAAATTTAATAACTTAGAAAAAAATGGATACATTCCTAGTAATATACAACCTACAAACACTGAATCTTGAAGAAATAGAAAATATGAACAAACCAATGACAGATATGGAGATTAAAAATGTAATTAAAAAAAAACCTCCAAACAAAGAAACATCCAGGACCAAGTGGCTTTTCTGGTATGTAGATTAATGTTAATCATTCTAAAACTTTTCCAAAAAATTGAAAAGAAGGGCACACTTAAAAACTTATTTTATGAGGCCAGCATTGCCTTGACACCTTCTCTTTTCCAGACAGGAACACTAAAGAAGAGAAAATTCCAGGCCAATACCTCTGATGAACATAGTGCAAAAATCCTCAACAAAATTTCAGCAAACCAAATTAAATGACATTGATAGGATAAAACAACACGATCAAGTGGGATTTATCCTTAGGATGTAAGAATGGCTCAATCTACACAAATCAATAAATGTTATAAACACCATTAACCCTATATAAGATAAAAGAATATGATAATCACAATAAGTGCAGTAAAGCCATTTAGCAGAATTCAACATTCTTTCATGATAAAATATCTCAAGGATTGGGCATACAAGTATTGCAGCTCAACATCATATAGGTCATACATGACAAGTCCACAGATAACATCACACTCAAAGATGAGGAGTTGAAATCTTTTCCTCTAAGATGAAGAACAAGAGGAAGATGTCCACTTTCACCACTTCCCAACACAATGCTGATAGTCATAGAAAAAGTCAATTAGGAAAAAAAGAAATAAAGGCATCCAAATCAGAAGAGAAAAAGTAAAATTGCCTCTGCAGATTACATGACCTTATAATACAGATAACTTTAAATATTCAACAAACAACCCCACAAAACTGTTACAGTTCATAAATGAATTCAATAAAGTTGAAGGATACTAAATCAACATACAGAAATCAGTTGCATTTCTATACATTAACAACAGACAATCTAAAATAAAGCTAAAAAATGTCATTTACAATAGCACCAAAAATAATAAATTACTTAACAAATTTTACTAAGAGGGTCAAAGATCTATACACTGTAAAGCTTAATAGATTGACAAAAAGAATTGAAAAAAAGTAAGTAAATAGGAAGATAGCCAATGTTTATGGATTAGAAAAGTTAACATTGTTAAAATAGCCATACTACCAAGAACGATCTGGAGATTTAATGGAATTTCTATCATGTTTTAACATTTTTTTATTGAAATAGAAAAAATACTAAAATTTGTATGGAAGCACAAATCACTCAGACTAACCAAAACTGTCTTGAGCAAAAATAACGAAGTTGAAGGCATCAAGCTACCTGACTTAAAAAGTACTAAAAGTCTGTAATAATGAAAACAGTGTGGGGCTGGCATTAAAATAGACACATACATAAATGCAATAGAATAGAGAATCCAGAAATAAACTCAGATATTTACAGCCAATTGATTTTCTTCAAAGGTGTCAAGGACACTCGATTGAGAAAGGATTGCCTCTTCAATAAATATTGTTGGGGAAATTGGATATCCACATGAAGAAGAATGAAATTAGACCCTTATCTAACCCCATCTGCAAAAATAAATTCAAAATGGATTAAAGACTCAAATGTAAGTCCTGAGCATGTAAAACTGCTGAAACTAAACTTAGGAGGAAGCACTATTACATTGGTCTTGGTAATGATTTTTTGGATATGACCTCAAAAGCACAGGCAAGAAATGCAGAAATGACACATGGGATCATATCAAAGAAAAAAGCCTCTAGCCTCTACACAGAAAAAAAAAAATCAATCAACAAAGTGAAGAGAAAAACCTATAAAATGAAGAAAGTATTTTAAAACCTTAGATCTGGTAAGAGGTTAATATCTAAAATATATAAGAATCTCAAGCAATTAAATAGCAATAAAACAAATAACACAATTTAAAAATGGACAAATAATCTGAATCAATGGTTTTACAAATAAGACATATCAATGATCAGCAGGCATATGAGAAAATTATCAAAATCTCTAATCAACAGGGAAATGCAAGTAAAGACCACAATAAGCTATAACTTCACACCTGTTTGAATGGTTATCAACAGAAAGTCTTACAGAAACATAGAGTAAAAGGGTGGTTACCAGTGTCAAGGCATGTTTAAATGGGGATGTATTGATCAAAGGGTACAAACCTTCAGTTACAAGGTGAATAAATTCCAAAAACTTAATGTACAACATTGTGACTATAGTTAATAACAATGTGCTGTATGCTTGAAATTTGGTAAGATACTAGATTTTAATTAAGTATACTCATCACAGAAAATAAGTAACCATGTGAAGTGATGGAAATTTTGATTAGTTTTATTGGAATAATCACTTTATAATATATACATATATTAAACTATCAGTGTATGCCTTAAATATATATAATTTTCTTTGTCAATTATACCTCAATAAAGCTGGGAAAATTAAAATTAAGAAATTGTGTTCACTATTAGAGTAAGTCCAGGAGACTTAATGACTGTTGTGCCTCTGGAACACCACATAGTATCTGGCATATCACA
Organism: Cacajao melanocephalus; assembly: GCA_963573385.1. Classification (NCBI taxonomy): domain Eukaryota; kingdom Metazoa; phylum Chordata; class Mammalia; order Primates; family Pitheciidae; genus Cacajao; species Cacajao melanocephalus. Next base: position 60,495 of record CAUYLG010077165.1, on the reverse strand, counting down.
TATTGGGCAGGCAGTGAATGTTCATGACCTAGATAGATAAATGGATGGATCACAAGCATAAGGTACTGTTACTACTTTTCTTTGGCAATGGAATATAAGGTTAAGAGGTGAGTTAATCTCTATGGTAGTGTCAAAAGTCTAACACTAGCATGTAGTCATTTATAGAGTTATGAATTAATTGTCTAAGCAAATGTGTCTTGGGTTTTAAAGAAAGCAGAGATGATTCTTAAAGAGTATTCTTTAAGCCTATGTCATCCTGAATAACCCACCTAATATTTTCTACACAACCCAAACAATAATAGCTGAAGACTTCAACACCGCATTCTCAGCACTGGATAAATCTTCTGAGAAGAAATCAACAAAGAAACACTGGATTTAATTTTGCACTAAAGACTAAATAGATCTAATATATTTATAAAACATTTCATCCAAGAGCTGAAGAATACACATTTTTTTCCTCAGCACAAGAATTGTACTGAAGGACAGATCATGTTAGGTCACAAAACAAATCTTAAAACATTGAAAAAATTGAAACAGTATCAAGCATCTTCTCTGAATACAATGGGATAAAACTATAAACTAAAAACAAGAGAAACTTTTGAAACTATAAAAATACATGGAAACTAAACAATATGCTCCTGAATGGCCAGTGGGTCAATGAAGAAATTAAGAAATAAATTGGAAAATTTTCTGGAAAAAAATGATAATGAAAACACAACATACCAAAACCCATAGGATACAGTGAAAGCAGTACTAAGAGGAAAGTTTATACCCATAAGTGCCAACAAGAAAAGAGAAATAACATAAAATCAACAATCTAATGGTGCATCTTAAGAAACATGAAAATCAAGAGCAAACCAAACCCCAAGGTACCAGAAGAAAAAAAAAATAAAGATTAAAGCATAAATAAATGAAATTGTAATGACAAAATAATAAAAAAGATCAATGAAACAAACATTGGTTTTTTTGAAAGTTAAACAAAATTGATAAAATTTTAGCCAGACTAAGAAAAAAGGAGAGAAGATTCAAATAATTAAAATTAGAAATGAAAAAGAAGACATTATAACGGATACTGAAGAAATTCAAGGGATCATTAAATGCTAAAATGAGCAACTATATACCAATAAACTGAAAAATCTAGAAGAAATTAATGAATTCCTAGATACATACAACCTACCAACAATAAACCAGGAAGATATTCAAAACCTCAAAACCTGAACAGAACAATAACAAGTAATGATATCAAAGCCATAATAGAAAGTTTTCCAGTAAAGAAAAGCTCAGAACCTAATGGCTTTACTGCTGAATTCTACGAAACATAAAAAAAAGTACTTATACCAATCCTATTCAACCTATTCCAAAATATACAAAAGAAGGAAATACCCCCAAACTCATTCTACATAGGTGGTATTACGCTGATACCAAAACCAGACAAAACACATGAAAAACCCCTGCAGGCCAATATTTCTGGTGAATATTGTTGCAAAAATTGTCAACAAAATACTAGCAAACTGAATTCAACAATACATCAGAAAGATCATTCATCATGACCAAGTGGGAGTTATCCCTTGGGATGCATGGAGGGTTCAACATACACAAATGAATCAATGTGATACATCACATTAACAGAATGAAGAATAAAAACTATATGGTAGTTTCAGTTGACGCTGTAAAAGCATTTGGTAAAATTCAAAATTTCTTCATGATAAAAACCCTCAAAAACCTAGGTAGAGAGGTAACATATCTCAACATAATAAGTGATATATGACACAGCTAGTAGCATACTGGATGGGGAAAAACTAAAAGCCTTTCTTCTAAGATATGGAACATGAAAGGATGCCCACTGTCACCACTGTTATTTAACAAAGTACTGGAAGTCCTAGCTAGAGCAATCAAACAAGAAAAAGACATAAAGGGCATCCAAATTGGAAAAGAAGAAGTCAGATTATCCTTGTTTGTTGATTCAGATTATCCTTGTTTGTTGATGGTCTGTTCTTATACTTAGAAAACCGAAAGACCTCACAAGAAAGATATTACAACTGATTTAAAAAATCAGTAAAGTTGCAGGACACAAAATCAGCATACAAAAATCAGCAGGATTTCTATATGCCAACTGAACAATGTGAAAAAATAATGATAAACATAATCTTATTTACAGTAGCCATGCATAAAATAAAATACTTAGGAATTACCCAAAGAGGGAAAAAAATCTCTATAAAGAAAACTATAAAACACTGATGAAGGAAATTGAAGAAAAATTCCATTTTTCCACCAAAAAATGGAAAATATTCATGAATTGGAAGAATCAATATTGTTAAAGTGTCCATACTATCTAAAACAATCAACATTTTCAGTGAAGCCCCTATTAAAACAAAAATAAAATTATTGAACTATAAATATAAACAAAATGGAAATAGAAAAAAACCCTAAAATTTATATGGAACTATAAAAGACCCAGAATAACTAAAGCTATCCTAAGCAAAATGAATAAAACTTAAGAAATCACACTACCTGAGTTCAAATTATACTACAGAGAAATAGTCAGCAAAACAACATGGTACTGGCACAAAAACAGACTTATAGACAATGGAAAAAATAGGAAACCCAGAAAGAAGTCAACACACTTACAGCAAAGTCATTTTGACAAAGGTGCCAAGAACATACACTGGGAAAAAAGACAGTCTCTTCAATAAATGGTGCTGCAAAAACTTGATATCCAATGCAGAAGAATGAAACTGGGCCCCTATTTATTTTCATACACAAAAATCACATAAAAATGGATTAAGGGCTTACATCTAAGATCTCAGCCTATTAAACCACTACAAGAAGATATTTGGGGAAATCTCCAGGACATTGGTCTGGGAAAAGATTTCTTGAGCAATACCCCACAAGCACAGGCAACCAAAGCACACACAAACAAATGGGATTCACTTGAAGTTAAAAAGCTCCTGCACAGCAAAGATACAGTCAGCAAAGTGATAACCCCCAGAATGTTAGGAAATATTTGCAAAGTACCCCTCTGACAAGGGATTAATGACCAGGATATGTAAGGAGCCCAAACCATTCTACAGGAAATATATCTAATCATCCAATCAAAAAGTGGCAAAATATTTGAATAGACATTTCTCAAATGTAGACACATAATTGGGAAATAGGCATATGAAAATGTGTCTGACATCACTGATCATAAGATAAATGCAAATCAAAACTACAATGAGATATCTCACCCCAGTTAAAATGGCTTATATGCAAAAGACAAGCAATAACAAATCCTGATGAGGATGTAGAGAAAATGGAACCTTTGTACACTGTTGGTGGTAAAGTAAATTAGTAAAAACACTATGAAGAACTATTTGGAGGTTCCTCAAGGAACTAAAAATAGAAAGTTATCAATTCATTGATGAATGCATACCCAGTAGGAGGACTGCTGGATCATATGGTAGTTCTATTTTCAGTTTTTTAAGGAATTTTTTACACTGTTTTCAATAATGGTTGTACTAATTTACATTTCCACTAAGAGTTTCCCTTTCTCTGCATTCTTGCTATAATTTGTTATTTTTACCTTTTTAAATAATAAGCATTTTAACAGGGGAGAGATGATATATTATGGTTTTTATTTGTGTTTCCCTGATAATTACTAATGTGGAGCATTTTTTCACATGTGGGTTGGCCATTGTATGCCTTCTTTTGCAAGATGTCTATTCTGTTCATTTTTCTATTTTTTAACCGAACTATTTGGCTTTTGCTGTTGAGTTGTTTGAGTTTTCATATATTCTGGCTATTAATCCCTTGTCAGATGAATAGTTTGCAAATATTTTCTCCCATTTTGCAGATTATCCCCTTATTCTATTTACCTTGCTGTACATGGACTTTTTAGTCTTAAATAATTCCCATTTTTGCTTTCGTTGCCTCTGGTTTTGTGGTCTTACCCATGTGGTATATTTTACAGTCAGATAGTAATGATGCCTCTAGCTTTGTTTTTACTTTTGCGGAAGTGTCAAAATATTTTAAAATGTGCTATGTAGGAATTATAAGAAGATATATTACTTTTATGATCTCTTTTGGTGCTTAAATCAGGCCACATTGTGTCAGGACGTAAGTGTTTTGGAGAGAGAATTGAGGACTTCAGTCACACAATCAAGATCAGGTACTGTATTTAACATGGTTTTCTGAATTACTATTGGTCTCATGCCACAGGTGGCTACCCAGTGTAGGAATAAACCCACAAATATAATTATAACAAATTAGAAGGTTTCTGTGTCTCATTTTAGATTTTGACGTCTCAAGGCACTTAGAGACTTGACATGAAAGCACCTCCATCATATCTAAGTTGCCAATCGGCTCTAAATTCAGCTCCAACTGAGGCTTCTAGGTAGTGAAACCAATGTCATTTAGTAGAGGGCAACCCTTATAACATTAAAGCCAAGTTTATGACCTTTTTTTTTTTTTTTTGGTTCCTGACTACATACTTAATGAAATCTAACTTCTTAGCTACATATCCAAGCCCTTTACAATCTATTATCTACTGACTTTTCCAGCCTCATCTACTTGCTCCTCTTCTCATGTATGGTATCTTCCAGCTGCAGAAATTGTCTCATCACTGTGAAGACTTCACACACTTTTATAACTGCATGCTCTTGCCAATACTATTATTTCTACCTGAAAGCACATTTACCTCTTTAATAAATAACAAACTATTCTGTCCATAACCACAAAATTCAGGTCATACATTAACAACTCTGTAAAATGTTCTGCACATAATCCTATGGCTGGGAAGAATGCAGAGTTTTTTTTTCTTTTTTTTTAAATGGAATCTCCAGAGTCTCACTAGCTGAATCAGAAAAAGGCAGAAAAGCAGGTGTTCGAACATCAGGAAACCACTTAGCTTGTCACATCTCCATCCTTAGCCATTTGCAATGACTTTATATTTACTTCCTCTGAGGATATACAGTCAAATAGATGGCACATTACATTTACAAATTCAAAACTTTGTTTAGAACACTTTTTTAATTTATAAAAGGAAGGAGAGGATTGAGGGAGCTGAGTAATGCAGATTTATGAAAACAAACAACTTACTCATCTGACTAAGTCAGGCAAAATTTGAGATAAATAATCTAAAAAATTTCCATATTATTTTATGTTCTTATGTCTGTGAGACAGTCAAATACACCTGTTTTCTTTCATTTAGCTTCGTTTCAGCTTGAGAAATGGTATAATCAATTTAATACACTGTTGGAAAACTGAACATCTCTTCTAATATCCTAATTTCAACTCCATTTAACAAACATTTATTGAGTGCCTACTGTGTGCCAGGGACTGCCTTTTAAATTTTAAATAAGAAAGATTTAATATTTCTGTAGTGTGTTTTCAAGACTTTATACCTTTGTCAAACAATCATGAATGTACATATTCAGTTGAAAGGCTAAAGGCATCATAACAAGCAAACAATTTTAACCCAGCTGCATGAAATTAAAACAACTACATTTGATTTTGTCAAACATGGCCCTTACGTTGGGAATGGTTTTCATATTATTTTATGTGCCAGAGCTGAAACTACTAGTTTCAGCCTTGCCTTCTATAGCAATAGCTGAGTACTGGGCCTTCTGTATGAAACTTTGGAATCGACTTTACTACAGAATAAATAACACCAGATTTTTGACTGAATATTCACATTGGTATGCCATAACTAGCAAAAATAGATGGAGGAAAGCACATTGCTTGTCTGTCACCCCTTAGGTGTTTGTGGCAGGCTTCAAGCTTCTGGATGACTAATACCCTATGCAGTCCTAATATTTGTTGTTGCCATCATTTCCTAAGGTCTCCACCCACTTGTTGTTTTCTGCATTTTGAGATTTTTTTGCTTTACTAACGCTATGGTTTTGGCTCCTCACCCTCATTCCAGCTCATCAGGCATTACGTCTAACCAGTTTCCTTTAGATATTGACCCTATGTTACTTTCTCAGATCAGGCCTGCCTCTCACTGCTCTAGGCTGAACAATGTAAACACCATAGAGGTACCCTTCTAAAGCCTACTTCCTCCGCCAGGACCAGAAGGCTAATAAATACCTGGCTCAGTGAGTATGTACTGCAATATCTTTCAATTCTTGTTATATCATGTACAAGCAAAATATTTAAAGTTTACAAAGTTTCTTGGTGGTACTCTCCCACTTCACATTTCTTCCTGTCTTTCTCTGTGCTCAGACATCTGGTGTCCTCAGCCTTCTCATATTTCTGCTTTACTAAGGAGCCAAATTATAATTTTATTCACACTGAGGTAACAGAGCCTTATGTGGTACTTCTTTTAGGCAAGTTTGCATTTTGAATAAACTGTAAGGATAACAATCCTCAAAAACCAAAATATATATCTAATAAGATAATTTTCCCTAGCAGGACATGAGAGAAGTATGAACGGTGTTATCTGTCAGACACTCCACAAATTATAATACCATGGCTCAGGAGCTTTCAGTACACTGACTTAAGCAGGTACTCAAAGACACATAGGTGAAAGGAAATTGTCAGGCCATGACTCTAGCAAGGTTATGACTTGGCCCAGTGGACCTCAGATCTTCAATGACAAAAGACCTTTCTGGTGCATTATATCGGGAAATCTCATTTGTTTTACTGTGTGTGTGTGTGTGTGTGTGTGTGTATAGCATATACATGTATATTTTAAAAAATAAACATACCTAACCTACCTCCAATCCTATACAATAAAACATTATCAGTTTCTTTGAAGGTCCCTCTACACTGCTGCCTAATAGTTTTTCCTTCCTCCCATTAAAAAAGAAAAACCCATTAATATCCTGAATTACACATTCCAATGATTTTCTTTCATTTTGTTATAGGCATATGTTGCTCTTAATTAGTACACAGTTATTTTTAATCTTAGCCTATATATAGGCAGAATCATTCTTTATTCTTTCATGATTCCTTGTGGCACTGGTTCATTAGTTTTCTTTACTGTATAGAATTGCATTGTGTGATACTGTGTTTTTATTATTTTGTCCCCTTCTTCATGTTGAAACTTAACTGCCAGTGTAACAACATAAAGAGATAAGGCCTTCAGGAGGTGAATAAGTAATGAAGGTGGAGCCCTCATGAATTAAATTTGATGCCCATATAAAAGGGCTTGGCTGAAGCCCATCTACCTTCTGCCTTGTGAGAATCTGGCACTCTTCTCCTCAAGAGCATGCAGCATCAAGGTACCATCTCAGAAGCAGAGAGCAGCCCCTACCAGACACCCAAACTTTCTGGCACCTTGACCCTGGATGTTCCAGTCTCCAGAATGGTGAGAAAATAAATCTGGTCTTTATAAATAATCTAGATAGGCATTTTGTTATAGCAGCAAAAACAGACTAGACATGTGACAACCACAGTGTATTCATTCTCTAGGGTTTGTTTGATAGTTTTTGGCTATTACAACAGCTTTATGAATATGTATCTTGGTGCATATTTCAAATAGTTTCTCTAGAGTATATAATAGAAGTGTAATTGATGGGTCATGTATTAAGCAAAGGTACTACTTTATCAGGTAACACCAAGTTTTCTGGTGTAACACATACTTTTCCACACTGTATGTACTAACTTACACTCCATTGCAATGTAAACACCTAAGTTCAGAAGGATCTCCTTTTCTTTCTCTTTCATTCTTTCTTTTCCTTCCTTCCTTCCTTCCTTCCTTCCTTCCTTCCTTCCTTCCTTCCTTCCTTTCTTTCTTTCTCTTTCTTGTTTAGTCGTTCTTTCTTTCTTTCTTGTTTGGTCGTTTCTTTCTTTTTCTCTTTCTTTCTTTCTTTCTTTTTCTTTCTTCTTTCTTTTTTCCTTCCTTCCTTCTTTTTGAAACAGGGTATTGCTCTGTCACCCAGGATAGAGTGCAGTGGCATGATCATAACTCACTGCAACCTTGAACTCTTGGGCTCAAGTGTTCCTCTGCCACAACCTCTTAAGTAGCTGGGACTCTAGGAGTGCACCACCACAACCAACTAAGAAAAAAGACAGAAGACTGAGGAGAAAGTGAACACAACACCTCCCTATTATGCTCCATCTATTGTAAGGCTTAGCTTTTATTTGTGCATTTTTTATATTGTGTCAATTTTTATGTGCAAATGAATATGGTAAAATGTGATTGTCACATGTCTAGTTTTTTTTTGCTGCTATAACAAAATGCCTGTCTGGATAATTTATAAAGACCAGATTTATTTTCTCATCATTCTGGAAAATATTGTCTTAGCAATATTTATTCTTAAGAATATTGTCTTAAATATATGTCTTAAAAATACATATTTTAAGGCTATTTAGACATATGTTCTTGAAAAGATGCAAAATGTTAACATTTATTAAATCTGGGGGATGAATACACAGGTTTTCAATCTATGATTTTTGTAGTTTAGTTTGTTTGACATTTTTATTAACCATGCACTGTGGCTTTCATATGTAATCCCAGCTCCTCAGGAAACCGAGGCAGGAGGATCATCTGAAGCCAGGAATTCGAGGCTGCAGTGACCTATGATTGCACCATGACACTCCAGCCTGGATGGCGGAGAAAGATCCCATCTCTTTAAAAAAACATTCATCATCATTTACACATTTACGATATTCTTAAGAATATTGTCTTAGTCTGTTGGTACTAGTATAACAAAATACCATAGACTGGATAATTGATAAAGAATATAAAATTGTTTCTCACAGTTGTGGATGCTAAAAGTTCACGATCAAGTTGCTGGCAGTTTCAGTGTCTGGTGAAGGCCTCGTCTCTACTTCAAAGAGTAGAGATCTATTGTTGCTGTGTCCTTCTGAAGTGATAACTGTTATGTCCTCACATGGCAAAAGGGACAGAAGTCAAAGAAGGGGCTAATGCTAGTACCCTCCATCCCTTTTGTAAGGGCCCTAATTACATTTATGAGGCCTCTGTCCTCACAGTTTAATTACCTTCTAAGGTTTCTATCTCTGAATACTATCACATTGATTATTAAGTTTCAACATAAGAATTATATATACATATTTATTTTTATAATCAAAGTGGTGAGTACACAGGTGTTCAATCTATTGTTTTTTGTAGCTTACTTTGAAAATTTTTATTAAGAATCATCATTTGCACATACAAAAACTGTCACAAAATGAAAAACACAAAAGCCAGTGTATTATATATATTAAATATATATGAAATAAAATATTACAGGTAAAACTGCAGTATCTTTGTAATCCCTCTCTGACGTCATTCTCCTCCCATGTTTCTCTTGAAGTTGTTGCATATCTTTCTTTTTTAGGTATTGGCATATATGTATGTGTCCATAAACAATATATAATATTTTTTATTCATTGAAACACTTACCATAAATGGTATCATATTATACTTATCATTTAGTTAAATATTTCCTAATACAAAGTTTTTAACATTGATACACGTAGTATACCACTATCTCTTTAGTTATCACTTCCTAAATTGTTACATTATGTACACAGACCACAATTTATTTATTTCCTGCCTTATTGGTGAAGTTTTTTTTGTTTTCCTGTCCCACTTTTCACTACTGTAATCCACATTGTAGTGAAAATATCAGTGCACCTTTATAGATGTGTGTGTATGAAAGTTTTCAACAGTAAATCCAGAAGCGGAATGATAGTGTTGTAGAGTATGAACATTTTCTACTTTACTGCATGTTGCCACATTGCTCACAAACTGGAATAACAATATAAACTTACTCCAAAAGTGTATAAACATTTCTGTGTCTTTCTTGTCACCAATACTTCATCGGAGTGTAGATTGTGAGTGGATGAGGGATAGTGGACTGAGAAAAATGTAAAGATTGAACAAGGGCTTGATCATAAAGTTACTTATAGAACCTACTAGGCAACATTGATCTCATTCTGAGAGCCTATTGAAGGACTTTCATTGAGGGACTGTTAGGATCAAATTTTGCTTATAGGAAGATCACAGGATGTAGTATAGAGAATAGATTATGAAAAGCACACTTAATGGAAGTCCTTTAAAGAAAGTATGAATTTAGGGTTACCTAAATCTACTCACTGCCTTATATCTCTTTGTTTCTTTTCTTAATAAAAAGAATAAACTCTCATTTTTGCACTAATTGGTTTTTCTCTAGCAGAACTTCAAGGTCTTTCCTAAAGGAAAAGAGAACAGGCTTTGCATCCATTGCTTGGCAGTTTTATAAAGGACGCATACTGTGTAGAAGAGACATACAGCCTCTGTCAATTGCACAAACCAATAAACACACCTTTATTGCTAATTACCATTTTCTTTTCGTGCTACTGTTTGCCAAATGGCATTGAAAGCTGGAGCACAGATGCTCATTAGCATCCTTCTTGATTACTGACAGTTTAATAAGCTTAGGACTCAATCCAAAGAATATTTGTCATCACGTTTTTGGGGAAGTGTCTTTTCTCACCTCTTGAACTTAACAGCTTGTCCAGTTTTGTAATAACCATTCCAATAATATGAGTGTTTTGAATTTATATTCCATAGTTTTAATTAAAAGATCAAAATATATCTCCCCAGTTCTTCAGCTTACCTTCACAATACTCTCTCATTTTATAGACCTCCTTTTTATAAGGGGAAACGTCATTTGGATTTGGCAAAATGATGTTTAAACGTATTGGATCTATCTGTAGCTGAATATAGAACACAAGACATGCTGATTTCCTTGTCTGAAGGACAAGAGATTTCTTAAAAATATAGCTTTACTGGGAGGGGCCAAGATGGCTGATTAGAAGCAATTATGATATGTGGTTCTCAAGGAGAAAAATGAAAATAGTAAATTCAGCACCTTCAACTGAAATATACAGGTTCTCATGTTGGCACTGACTAGGCAGATGGTTTGACCCATGGAGAATGAAGAAAAGCAGGATGGGGTAATGGCCAATTCAGCAGTGGTGCAGAGTCAAAGGAATCACCACCCCCAGCCAAGGGCAGCTGTGAGTGATTGTGCAACCCCACCCCAGAAACCACACTTCTCCCATTAATATTTGCAACCAGATGATTACAAGATTCCCCTCATGATCCCATGCCACCAGGGCCTTGGGTCCTATACGCAGAGCTGTACAGAGTCTTGTCAGAGTAATCACTCAGGCTCACGCAGATACCCAAAAGTTTTACAGACTCTGGCTCCAGGAATCCCAACAAGGCAGGAGATCCATCCATATGCTATCCTAGGAAGGGTGCTGAAATCAGGGAACCAAGAAGTGTCATTCTCTGGGTCCCACTTTCATGGCACCCCACAAGTTAAAACCCACTGGCTTGGAATTCCAACCAGGCAGTGCAGCACATCATCACTGGTCATTAAAGAAATGCAAATCAAAACCACATTGAGATACCATCTCACGCCAGTTAGAATGGCAATCATTAAAAAATTAGGAGACAACAGATGCTGGAGAGGATGTGGAGAAATAGAAACACATTTACAAGGCTGGTGGGAGTGTAAATTAGTTCAACCATTGTGGAAGATAGTGTGGTGATTCCTCAAGGATCTAAAACTAGAAATACAATTTGACCCAGCAATGCCATTACTGGGTATACACTCAAATGATTGTAAATCATTCTATTATAAAGATACATGCACACGTATGTTTATCATGGCACTGTTCACAATAGCAAAGACTTGGGACCAATCCATATGCCCATGAATGATAGATTGGTTAAAGAAAATGTGGGACATATATACCATGGAATACTATGCAGCCATAAAAAGGATGAGTTCATGTCCTTTGTAGGGACACAGATAAAGCTGGAAACCATCATTCTCAGAAAACTGACACAAGAACAGAAAACCAAACACTGCATGTTCTCACTCATAAGTGGGTGTTGAACAATGAGAACACATGAATACAGGGAGGGGAACATCATGCACCAGCCCTGTCAGGGGGTGGGGGGCTAGGGGAGGGATAGCAGGGGGTGGGGGGATTGGGGAGGTATAGCATTAGGAGAAATACCTAATGTAGATGATGGGGTGATGGATGCAGCAAACCACCATGGCATGTGTATACCTATGTAACAAATCTGCACATTTTGCACATGTACCCCACAACTTAAAATATAATAAATAAAGAGAAAAATCAAACAGATACAATTAGAAGTAATACAAACTGACTCCACAGAAATACAAATAATTGACAGAGAACACTATAAATACATTTATGCACATAAAACATAAAGTTTAGAAGACATCAATAAATTCCTGAACACATACACCTTCCCAAGATTGAAGCAGGGAGAAATTGAATGCTTGAATATATGAATAATGAGTTCTGAAATGGAGGAAGTAATAAATAGCCTACTAACAATGACAACAAAAAATACCCAGGACCAGAGATATTTAAAGCTGAATTCTACCGCAGGTACAAAGAAGAGCAGGGACAATTTCTACTGAAACTATTCCAAAAAATTGAAAAGGAGAGACTCCTGCCTAACCCATTTTATGAGGCCAGCATCGTCCTAGTACCAAAACCTGTCAGAGATACAACAAAAATAGAAAACTTCAGGCCAATATCCCTGATGAACATCAATGCAAAAATCTTCAATTAAATACTGGCAAGATGATTGCAGCAGCACATTAAAAGGCTTATCCACCACAATCAAGTCAGCTTCATCCCTGAGATTCCAGATTGGTTCAACATACACAAATCAATATATGCAATTCATCACATATATAGAACTAAAGACAAACGAACGAACAAACAGACCAAAAAAAACCACAAATGATTATCTCAATAGATGCAGAAAAGGCCTTTGTTAAATTTAACATACCTTCATGTTAAAAACTCTCCATAAACTAGGTATTGAAGGAATATACCTCAAAATAATAAGAGCTCTATACGACAAACCCACAGCCAATGTCATACTGAATGAGCAAAAGCTGGATGCATTCCCCTTGAAAACTGGCACAAGACAATAATGTCCTCTCTCACCAATTCCTTTTCATCATACTATTGGAAGTTCTGACCAGGGTTATCAGGCAAGAAAAAGAAATAAAGCATATTCCAATAGGGAGAGAAGTCAAACTGTAACTGTTTGCAGATTACATGATCCTATATCTAGAAACCCCCATTGTCTTAGCTCAACAACTCTTTAAGCTGATAAGCAACTTCATCAAAGTCTCACAATATAAAATCAATGTGCAAAAATCAGGAGCATTCCTACACACCAACAACAGACAAGCAGAGAGCCAAATAATGAATGAACACTCATTCACAATTGCCACAAAAAGAATAAAATACCTAGAAATACAGCTAACAAGGAAAACGAAGTACTTCTTCAAGAATAACTACAAACCACTGCTCAAAGAAATCAGAAGGAACACAAACAAGAAGAAAAACTTTCTATGCTCATGGAGAGGAAAAATTAGTATTGTGAAAATTGCCATAGTGCCCAAACTAATTTATAGATTCAATGTTATTCCAATTAAACTACCATTGATATTCTTCACAGAATTAGGAAAACTATTTTAAAATTTACATGGAACAGAAATAGAGCCCAAATAGCCAAGACAATCCTTAGCAAAAATTACAAAGCTGGAGACATCATGCTACCTGGCTTCAAACATAATACAAGGTTACAGGAACCAAAACAGCACGGTACTGGTACAAAAACAGACACATAGACCAATGGAACAGAACAGTAGAGAACGCAGAAATAAGACCACACACCTAAAACCATCTGATATTTTACAAACCTTATCAAAATAAGCAATGGAAAAAAGATTTCCTATTTAGTAAATGGTGCTGGGAAAACTGGCTAGTCATATGCAGAAAACTGAAACTGGACCCCTTCTTTGTATTGTGCCAGTTTCCAAAGAAAAGCTTCAAGCTTTTGTCCATTCAGTATGATATTGGCTATTGGTTTGTCATACAAAGCTCTTATTATATTGAGACATATTCTTTCAGTACCTAGTTTATTGAGAGTTCTTAACATAAATGGATGTTGAATTTTATCAAAGGCCTAAAGATGGATTAAATATTTAAATGTGAAACCCCAAAACTATAAAAAACCTTAAAGAAAATCTAGGTAATATCATTTAGGATATAGACATGGGCAAAGATTTCATGACGAAAACACCAAAAGTAATTGCAACAAAAACAAAATTGACAGAAGGAATCTAAGTAAAGTGAAGAACTGCTGTACAGCAACAACAAAAATCTATCATCAGAGTAAAGAGACATTCTACAGAATGTAAGAAAATTTTTGCAATTATCCATCTGACAAAGATCTAATATCCAGAGTCTACAAGAAACTTAAACAAATTTACAAGAAAAAAAAACCATTAAAAAGTAGGCAAAGACATGAACAGACACTTCTCAAAATAAGACATTCATACGGCCACAAACACATGGAAAAAAAGCTCAACATCACTGATCATTTGAGAAATGCAAATCAAAACCACAATAAGATACCCTCTCACACCAGTCATAATGGCAATTATAACAAAGTCAAATACAACAGATGCTGGTGAAGTTGCAGAGAAAAAGGAACACTTTTAAACTGTAAATTAATTCAACTATTATGGGAGACAGTGTGGTTATTTCTCAAAGATCTAGAAGCAAAAATACCGTTTGACCCAGCAATCCCATTACTGGATATATACCCAAAGGAATATAAATAATTCTATTATAAGGATACATGTATGTGTATGTTAATTGCAGCACTATTCACAATAGCATAAACCTGCAATTAACCCAAATATCCATCAGTAATAGACTGGATAAACAAAATGTGATACATATACACTGCAAAGTAACATGCAGCCATAAAAAGGAATGAGAGAGCACATCCTTTGCAGGCACATGGATGGACCGGAAAGCCGTTATTGTCAACAAACTAACACAGGAACAGAAAACCAAACATTGTATGTTCTCACTTATAAGTGAGAGCAGGACAATGAGAACACATGAACACATGGTGGAGAACAACTTACACTGGGGCCTATCAGGGAAGAGTGAGGGAGGGAGAGCAGCAGGAGAAATAGCTAATGGATGCTGGGCTTAATACCAAGGTGATGGATTGATCTCTTCAGCAAAACACCATGGCAATGTTTACCTATGTAACAAACTGGCATATCCTGTGTATGTACCCCAAAAGTTGGAATAAGTGTTGAAGGAAAATAAAAGTGTGGTTTTACCTACTTATGAATATCCTCAGTGGAGAAATACTGGATGTAATAGAAAGAACTCTTATTGGACTTATCTTAAACAATTAGACTAAGCAAGACTTTTATATTAATTATATAGGGGAGAGATCCAAGAATAATGAGCCTGAAAGTAGATACAGCTGCAGTAACCAGACTCTGAGATCACAACAGCTGAGATCCTTGGAATATCTGGGAAGCCTTTCCAAGAAGGACGGGTACACACAAGTGCAGCCTGCAAAGACTATAATAAATATCTAACTCTTCAAAGTCCAGATACCAAAGAATGTCCATAAGTATTGAGACCATCCAGGAAAATATGATCTCACCAAACAAACTAAATATGCCACCTGTGACCAATGACAAAAGGACAGATGTATGTGGCCTTTCAGACAGAGCATTTAAAATAGCTCTTTTGAGTAAACTCAGCAAAATCAAACATAACACAAAGAAATATTTCAGAATACTGCCAGGCAAATTTAACAGAACAATTGAAATCATTAAAAAGAATCAAGCAGAAATTGTGAAGCTGAAGAAATGAAAAAAAAAATACTGAAGAATGTATCATAGACTTAACAGCAGAATTATCAGAGAAAAGAATTTATGAAGTTGAAAACAAGCTATTTGAAAATACAAAGTCAGAAGAGATAATAGACAAAAGGAATAAAAAAGAGTAAAGCACACTAACAAGGTCTAGAAAATAGCCTCAGAAAGGCAAATCTAAGTGTTACAGGTTTAAAAAAGGGAGTATGAATAAAGATTGGGGTATAAAGTTTATTCCAAGGGGTAATAACAAAGACCTTCTAAACTTAGAGAAGCACACTTCTTAGTGGAAAACGTACAGGCCGAGAGAGACTCACATGACATATTTAAAGTGCTGATGAAAGAAATCTTGTACCCTAGAATAATTTATACAGTGAAAATATCCTTCAAACGTGAAGGAGAAACAAAGACTTTCCTAGACACACAGAAATTGGATTTCATAAATACAAGACCTGTCCTATAACAAATGTTAAAGGCAGTTATTTAATTTGAAACAAATGAAAGTTAATGAGCAATAAGGGACTGGAGAAGGAATAGCAGGGGGTAGGGGGGATTGGGGAGGGATAGCAGTAGGAGAAATACCTAATGTAGCTGACGGGCCATGGATGCAGCAAACCACCACCATGGCACATGTATACCTATGTAACAAACCTTCACAATCGCACATGTATCCCAGAATTTAAAGTATGATAAATAAATGTTTTAAAAAAGAACCCATCATAATGTGTAAAACTCCATGATAATAGTAAGTAAACAGAAAAATAGAATAGTATAGCACTCCAATTATGGTATGTAAAATACATGGCTGGCTATAAAACAAACTTTCAAAATAAAAAAGCAATAAAATTATATCAAGTATATGGTGTGACAACAGTGGAATAAAACTAGAAGGAATTTGGAGAATTATACAAACACATGGAAATTAAACAATATGCTACTGAACGACTAGTGGATCAATAAATAAATTAACAAGAAACTTTAGGAATTTATTGAAACAAATGAAAATGAAAACCTAACATACCAATAGTAAAAGCTATTTAGAGGAGAGAATGCAGCAATAAGAACCTACATCAAAAAAGTAGAAAAACTTCAAGTAAGCAATATAATAATGCACTTTAAATAATGTAGAATGCAAGAGCACAAGAAGCTCAAAATAAGAAAAAAATAAATAAAAATGAGACCAGAAATTAATAAACTTGTAAAAAACAAAGCATCAATACAATGAAAAGTTGGTTTTCTGAAGATTAACAAAATTGGTGAATATTTAGCATAACTAAGAAAACAAGAAAAAACACCAAAATATAATCAGAGAGAAAAAAAGAAGATATTGCAAATGATACCACATTAAAAGAATTATTAGAACCAACTATAAACAACTCTATGCCAATAAAGTGGAAAGCCTAGAAGAAATGAGTTAATTCCTAGACACATACAACCTGCCAAAATGGAATCATAAAGAAATCCCAAACCTGAACAATCCAATAATGGGTAATGACATTGAAGCCATAATAAAAAGGCTCCCAGCAAAGAAAACCACAGGAACAGATGGCTTCACTGCTGAATTTTACCAAACACTAAAGAAAACTATTCCTAATCCTACTCAAGTTATTCTAAAAAAATAGAGTAGGGGGTAAGATTTTCTAACTCATTTTTTAAGAACACCATAACCCTCATACCAAAACCAGAAAAAAATCAAGAAAATAAACTAGAGGCCAATATCCCTGATGAACATGGATTGAAATTTTTAAGCAGAAATTCTAAACAAAAGGCTAGTGAACAAAATTCAAAAACACATTTAAAAGATCATTCATTATAACCAAGTTGGGTTTATCTCTGGAAGTCAAGGATGTTTCATCATATGCAAATTAATGATTGAGATATATCATATCACCAGAATAAAGGACAAAAACATATGATCATTTTAATCAATACTAAAAAAGCATTTGACAAAATTCTACATCATTTTTACGATTAAAACAACCCTCAATATACTGGGCATAGAAAAATCCTATCTCCACACAATAAAAACCATATAGGATGAACCCACAGCTAATGTCATAGTGAATGGGAAAACACTTAACAAAGCCACAGCTAATGTCATAGTGAATGGGAAAACACATAACAAAGATGGCCACTTGCACCATTATTATGTAGCACAGTGCCAGAAGTCTTAGCTAGAGCAAGATAGAGCAAGACAAAAGAAAGATAGGAAGAACATCCAAATTGGAAAGAAAGAAGTTAAATTTTCTTTGTTTGCAGATAATATAATCTTACAATGGAACTAAACTTAAGATATCTCCAATAAGCTATTAGAACTGAAAACAAATTCAGTAGAGTTGCAGGATACAAAATCAACATACAAAAGTTAGTATTTGTATACACCAAAGCTGAAAAATCTGAAAAATAAACTAAGAAAGCAATCCCATTTATGATAGTTAAGAATGAATAAAATACCTAGAAATAAAATTAACAAATAAAGTAAAAAATATATCCAATGAGAACTACAAAACATTACTGCAAAAAAACTGAACAGGACACACAAAATCCTGAAAGGATACTTTGTGTTTATGTATTGGAAGAATCAATATTGTTAAAATGTCTATACTACCCAAAGAATCTACAGATTCAGTGGAATCCCTATTAAAATACTGTATTAATCTGTTCTTGTGCTACTAATAAAGACATACATGCGACTGGGGAACTTATTTTAAAAAGAGGTTTAATTGATTCACAGTTCAGCATAGCTAGGAAGGCCTCAAGAAACTTATAATCATGGCAGAAGGGGAAGCAAATGCATCCTTCTTCACAGAGCAGCAAGAGAGAGGAGAGCCCAGTGAAAGGGAAAGCCCCTTAAAAAATGTATCAGATCCTGTGAGAACCAACTCACTATTACAAGAACAGAATGGAAGAACCTGCCCCAATGAGTCAATTATCTCCACTTGGTCTCTCTCAAGACATGTGAGGATTATGGGAACTACAATTCAAGATGAGATTTGGGTGAGGACACAGCCAAACCATATCAAATACTAATGACATTCTTGACAGAAATAGAAAAAAAAAAAAAACTATTCTAAAATTTATATGAAACCACAAAAGGCCCAGAATATCCAAAGCTATCCTAAGCAAAAAGAAGACTTGAGGAATTACATTACCTGACTTAAAATTATACAAAAGAGCTATAGTAACAAAAACAACAGTACTGGCATAAAAACAGATACATAGACGAATGAAAAAGAGTAGAGAACTCAGAAACAAATTCACATACACATGGTAAACTCGTTTTGGAAAAAAGTGTCAGGAACACAAACTGGGGAAAAGACAATCTCTTCAGTAAATGCTGCTGGGAAAATTGGATATATATACACAGAAAAATGAAACTAGACCCCTATCTCTCACTATATACAAAAAATAAAATAAAATGGATTAAAGACTTAAATCTAAAACTTCATACTATGAAACTACTAAATGAAAATATTAGGAAAACTCTTCAAGACATTGGTCTGAACAAAATTTTTCTAGTAATACCCTAAAAGCAAGGCAACTAAAGCAAAAGGGACAAATAGGATCATATCAAGCTTAAAAGCCTCTGCACAGCAAAGGAAACAATCCAAAAAGTAAAGAGACAACCCACAGAATGGGATATAATATTTAAAAACTACCCATCTGACAAGGGATTCACAATCAGAATACATAAGGAGATTAAACATCTATAGGAAAAAAATCTAATATGAAAAATCTAATAATTAATTTAAAAGGGGCAAAAGATTTGAATAGACATGTCTCAAAAGAAAAGATACAAATGGCAAACAGATACATGAAAAGAGGCTCAACATCCTTGATTATCAGAGAAATACAAATCAGAACTCAGAATTACAATAAGATATCATCTTATCCAGGTTACTATGGCATATATATATATAAAGAAGGAGTAGAGTATGATGGTGGAATAGAACACTCCACCAACCCAGAATTTCATATCCAGCCAAACTAAGCTTCATAATCAAAGGAGAAATAAAATCCTTTAAGGACAAGAAACTGCTGAGAGATTTTGTCACCTCCAGGCCTGCCTCAAGAGCTCCTGAAGGAAGCACTAAACATGGAAAGGAACAACCAGTACCACCCACTGCAAAAACATACCAAATTGTGAAGACCATTGACACTATGAAGAAACTGCAACAACTCACAGGCAAAACAACCAGCTAGCAACATGACAGGATCAAATTCACACATAATAATATCAATCCTACTCAAACTCTTCTAAAAGAGAGAGGAATAGAGAATACTCCCAAATTCATTCTACAAGGCCAGTTTATCCTCATACCACAACCAGACAAAGACACTTTGTAAGGAGAAAACTATAAGCCAGTGTTCCTGATGAGTACAGATGGGAAAACCCTCAACAAAATATTAGCCAACTAAATTCAAAAATACAGTAAAAAATTATTCATCATGACAGATTGTGATTTTTTTTGAAGCAGGATCTTGCTTTGTCACCCAGGCTGGAGTTCAATGGTGCAATTTCAGCTCACTGCAACCTCCATCTCCTAGGTTGAAGCAATTCTTGTGCCTCAGCCTCCCAAGTAGCTGGGACTATAGGCATGCACCACCACACCCTGCTAATTTTGCATTTTTTTTTCTAGAGACAGGGTCTTGCCACGTTGCCCAGGCTGGTCTTATACTCCTGGCATCAGGTGATCTACCCACCTCGGCCTCCTAAAGTTCTGGGATTATAAGAGCATGCCACCATATCCAGCCATGACTGAGTGTGATTTACCCTGGAATGCAAACAAGCATGCTTTACCATATGAAAATTAATCAATGTGATACATTCTATCAACAGAATGAAGAATAAAACCATGTGATCATTTCAATTCATACTGAAGAAACAACTGATAAAATTCAACATCATTTTATAATAAAAACCTTCAAAACACTGGCTATAGAAGATGCATACCTCAAGGTAATAAAAGCCATATATGACAGACCCACAACTTGTATTATACTAAATGGGGAATAACTGAAAGTCTCTCTTCTAAGTTCTGGAACACAATAAGAATGCCCATTTTCACAACTGTTATTCAGCATAGTCCTGGGATCCTGTGCTAGAGCAATTATTCAAGAGAAAGATATAAACGACATCCAACTTAGAAAGTAAAAAGTGAAATTATCCTGGTTTGCACATAATATAATCCTATGTTTGAAAAAACTAAAAATGCCACAAAAAAACTATTAGAACTAATGAAGAAATTCAGTAACTTTGCAGGATACAAAATTTACATAAAAGCTAGTAATATTTGCAACAGTGTATATGCCAACAGTGAACAATCTGAAAAAAGATATTTAAATAATCCAATGTAAAATCACCACAAATAAAATTAAATGCCTAGGAATTAATGTAACAAAAGAAGTAAAAAAATGTCTACAGTGATAACTATAAATACTGATCAAAGAAATTATAGAAGACACCAAAAAATGATAGGATAGTCCATGTTTATGGTTTGAAAGAATTGATATTGTTAAAATATCCATACTACCCAAAGCCATCTACACACTTAATGCAATCCTTATCAAAGTATCAATGACATTCTTCACAGAAATTGGAATAACAATGCTACAATTTATGTGGAACCACCTGAATAGCCAAGGCTATCCCAGAAAAGGAAAAAAAAAGAAAAAACTACAGGAATCACAATGCCTTACTTCAAATTATACTGAAGACGTATGCTAATCAAAATAGCATGGTACTTCCATAAAAATAGACACATAGAACAATGGAAAAATAAAGAGAACTCAGAAATAAATTCACTCACCTACAGTATATTATTCATTTTCAACAAAGATGCCAAGAACATACACTGGGAAAAGACAGTCTCTTCAATAAACGGTGCTGGGAAAACTGGATAGCCCTATTCAAAAGAATAAAACTTGACCTCTATCTCTCACCATATGCAAAAAAATCAAATCAAAACAGATAAAAAAACTTAAATATAAGACCTCAGACTATAAAACTTCTTAAAAAACAAAAACAAAACAAACAAAAAAACATTAGGGAAAATCTCCAGGACACTAGTCTGGGCAATACCTCAAAGATTTCTTGAGCAATACCCTAAAAGCACAAGCAACCAAAGCAAAAATGAACAAATGGGATCACATCAAATATTAAAACATTTTGCAAAGCAAAGGAACTATTTGAAAAGTGAAGAGGCAACACATAGAATGGGAGAAAATATTTGCAAACTACTCCTCTGACAAGGAATTAACAACCAGAATATGTAAGAAACTCAATCAACTCTACAGAAATAAAAATAATAATAATCCAATTCTGCCGGGTTCAGTGGCTCATGCCTGTAACCCCAGCACTTTGGGAGGCTGAGGTGGGTGGATCACCTGAGGTCAGGAGTTCAAGACAAGCCTGGCCAACATGTTGAAACCCCATGTCTACTAAAAATATAAAAATTAACCAAGCATGGTGGAATGTGCCTTTAATCCCAGCCACTTGGGAGGCTGAGGCAGGAGAATTGCTTGAACGCAGGAGACGGAGGTTGCAGTGAGCTGAGATCACGTCATTGCACTCCAGCTTGGGTGACAGAGTGAGACTCCATCTCAAAACAACAAACAAAAAGATTCAATTCAAAATAGGCAAAAGATTTAAATAGACATGTCTCAAAAAAGAGATACAAATGGCAAACAGACATATGAAAAGGTGCTCAACATCACTGGTCATCTTAAAACTGCAAATCGAAACTACAGTGAAATATTCTATCACCCAAGTTAAAATAATTTTTATCCAAAATACAGGCAATAGGAAATGTGGACAGTAATATGGAGAAAAGGGAACCTTTAAAAACTGTTGGTGGGTGTGTGAATTAGTACAACCACAATGAAGAACAGTTTGGAGGCTTTCTCATAAAACTAAAAACAGTGCTGCCATATCATGCATCAATCCCATTGCTAGGTTTATACTCAAAAAAATAGAAAAAGGAAATCAGTATATTGAAGAAATATTTGCACTCACGTTTTTTGCAGCACTGTTCACAATAGCTATGATATGGAAGCAACAGAAGTGTCCATCAACAGGTGAATAGATAAAGAAAACGTAATACTTACGCACAATGGAGTGCTATTCAGGTATAAAAAGAATGAAATTTAGTCAGTTGCAAGAACCTGGATGAAATTGGAGGTCATTATATCAAGTAAAATAAGCCAGTCACAGAAAGACAACATTGCATTTTCTCACTTACTTCTGAGATCTAAAAACAAAGCAATTAAACCTACTGAGATAGAGTATCAGGACATCTACCAGAGCTTGAGAAAGGTACTGCTGGAGTAGGGGGAAAGAGGGGATGATTAATGGGTACATAAAAATAGTTAGAACGAATGAATAAGATATAGTATATAGCACAATAGGGTGACTATAGTCAATAATAATTCAATTTCACTTTTAAAAATAACTAAATGTGTATAATTTGATTGTTTATAACAAAAAAAAAAAACAATGAAAGCTTGAGGGGATGGATACCCCATTTTTCCATGATGTAATTATTATACATTGCATGCCTATATCAAAAAAGTTTAATGTATCCCATAAATATATATACCTACTATATGCACACAGTAATTAAAACTTAAAAAGAAAAAAGAAATGATACTTCAAAGCTATAATAACCAAAACAACATAGTAAAGGCTTAAAAGCAGACACATAGATTAATGAAACAGACTAAAGAACCCAGAATAAAACAGTATACATCTACAGTGAATTTATTTTCAATGAAGTTGCCAAGAATATACATCAAGAAAGATATAATCTCTTTAACAAATGGTTCTGGGAAAACTGGATATCTACATGCAGAAGAATGGAACTAGACCCTTATCACTCACTATATGCAAAAATATAATTAATATGGATTAAGAACTTACCTCTGCTCCTGTGAGTAGTGCTGTCAACCTAAATGCCCATTCATGATATAATGGATTTTTTAAAAATTTGGTACATATTCACCATGAAATACTACACAGCAATAAAAAAGAAAAAGATCATGATTTTTGCAGCAACATGGAAGAGGCTTTTGGCCATTACTCTAAGAGAAATAATACAGGAAGAGAAAAGCAAATATCTCATGCCTTTACTTATAAGTGGAAACTAAACATTGTTCACACAAGGACACAAGGGAACAACAGATACAAAAGCCTACTTAAGTATGGAGGTAGACAGACAGGTGACTATTGAAAAAACTATCTATTGGAGACAGTGCTCATTATCAAGGTAATAAAATAATATTTACACCAAACTTCTGTGTCGTGCCATTTACTTTCATAAGTATACCTGGACCTAAAATAAATAGAATAAATTAAAAAAAATTAGAAAACACTTAAATCTAAGATTTTAGACTAAGAAACTACCTTGGGGAAATTCTCTAAAACATTGGACTGGGCAAAGATATCTTGAGTAATACTGCCCAACCACAGGCAATCAAAGCAAAATGGCTAAATTGTATCTAATTAAGTCAAAAAACTTCTGCACAGCAAAGGAAACAATCAAGGGAAAAAAAAAGAAAATCCACAAAATTGGAGAAATATTTCCAAAGTATCTATCTGACAAGGGATTAATTACCAAAATATATAAGAAATTTAAACAACTTTATAGGATAAAACTCTCATAATCAGATTTAAAAATGAGCAAAAGATCCAAATAGACATATCTCAAAAAGTTATATTCAAATAACAAGGAAGTATATGTAAAGATGTTCTGCATCAATGATTATTAGAATAATGCAAATCAAAACTATAATGAGATATGATCTCACTCCTGTTAAAAGTGGCTTTTATACTAAAGATAGGCAATAACAAATACTGGACAGAATGTGGAGAAAAGGGAACCCTTATACCCTGTTGTTAGGGATGTAAATTAATACAACCACTATGGAGAAAATTTAGAAGTGCCTCAAAAAACTAAAAATAGAGCTACCATGTGATCCAACAATCATAGTGCTAGGTAAATACCCCAAATAAAGAAAATTAGCACACTAAATCTGTATGCATCTAACACAAGAGAACCCAGATTTATAAAGCAAGTTCTTAGAGGTAAACAAAGAGGCTTAGACTCCCACAAATAACAGTGGTAGACTTCATCATTCCACTGACAGTATTAGATAGATCATCGAGGCAAAATATTAAGAAAAATATTCACATCCTGAACTCAATACTGGACCAAATGGATTTGATAGATCTCTATGGAACTCTGCACCCCCAAAGAACAGAATATACATTCTTCTCATCACCACATAACACATATGTTAAAATCTACCACATAAACATAAAACAATCCTCAGCAAATGCAAAAGAACTATAATCATATATAACACACTCTTGGGCCAAAGTGCAAGGAAAATAGAAGTTCTCATTTAAAAAGTCATTTAAAACCATACAATTAAATGGAAATTAAACAACATGTTCCTGAATGACTTTTGGGTAAATAATGAGATTAAGGCAGAAATCAAAAAGTTATTTGAATCCAACAAGAACAAAGATACAACATACAGAATCTCTGGTATACAGCTAAATCAGTGTTAAGAGAAATATTTGTAGCACTAAATTCTTATATCAGAAGGTAGAAAGATCTCAAATTAACAACCTAACATCATAATTAAAAGAATTAGAGATTCAAGAGCAAATCAACCCCAAATCTAGCAGAAGACAAGAAATAACCAAAATCAGAGCTGAGCTGAACTGAAGGAAATTGAGACAAAAAAAATTTCAAAAGATTGCCAAATCCAGGAGTTGTTTTTTTTTTTTTAATCAATATGATAAAGGACACTAACTAGACTAATACAGAAGATAAGAGAGAACATACAAATAAACACAATTAGAAATGAGAAAGGAGATGTTACCATTGACCCCATAGGAATAAAAATAACCATTAGAAAACACTATGAACACCTCTATGCTCACAAACTAGAAAACCTAGATGACGTGGATAAATTCCCGGACACATGCACCCTACCAAGACTGAATCAATAATACCAGTAATGAGATCCAAAACTGAATCAGTAATAAATAACCTACCAAACAAAAGAACTCAGGACCAGATGGATTCACAGTCAAATTCTACCAGATGACCAAAGAAGAGCTGGTACCATTACTACTAAAACTATTTCAAAAAATGAAGTAGGAGAGACTCCTTCCCAACTCATTCTGTGAGGTCAGCATCATCCTGACACCAATACCTAAAAAACACAACAAAAAACTTCAGGCCAGTATCTCTGATGAATATTCATGCAAAAATTCTCAACAAAATACTTGCAAACTGAATCCAGCAGCACATTAAAACGCTAATCCACCACAATCAAATAGAAATACCTTGAACATATGCAAATCAATAAATGTGATTTATCACATACACAGAACTAAAGACAAAAACCCCATCATTATGTCAATAGATGCAGACAAGGCTTTTGATAAAATTCAACATCACTTTATGTAAAAAAAAAAATCTCAGTAAACTAGGTATTAAAGGAACATACCTCAAGAGCCATCTAGGAGCAACCCACAGCCAACATTATACTGAATGGGGAAAAGCTGGAAGCATTCGCCTTGAAAACTTTCACAAGAGAAGGATACCCTCTGTCTCCACTCATAATAAACAGTACCGGAAGTCCTGACCAGAACAATCAGGCAAAAGAAAGAAATAAAGTCCATCCAAATAGGAAGACAGAAAGTCAAACTATCCCGCTTTGCAGACAACATGAGTCTATACCTAGAAATCCCCATAGTCTAGCCCAAATGCTCCTTCAGCTGTTAAACAACTTTAACAAAGTTTCAGAATGTAAAATCAAGGTACAAAAATTAGTAGCATTCCTATACACCAACAACAGCCAAGCCAAGAGCCAAATCAGGAAAGCAACCCCATTCTCATTGCCACAAAAAGAAAAATATATCTAGGAATACAGCTAACCAGGAAGTTGAAAGATCTCTACAATGATAAATACAAAACACTGCTCAGCGAAACTAGAGATAACACAAACAAATGAAAAAATATCTCGTGTTCATGAATAAGAAGAATCAATATCATCAAAATTGCCATACTGTCCAAAGCAATTTATAGATTCAACACATTCCTATCAAATTACCAATGATATTGTTTCCAGAACTAGAAAAGGTATTTAAAAATTTACATGGAAGCTCAGATCCTAAAGATTTAGTCTGCTTAAGTAAATCTGTATTTTTATAAAATTTACTTGCAAGGCAGGCTTACAACATAATGAAACATTATTTTGTAATCAGAAAGTACATGAGCAATATCTTCAAAAGTATGAGGCTGATTATATTTTTGAGGCATTGAAATTTATTTTTGTGCATTATGCAAACAAGGAAAGTAAGATAAGCTTTATATGGCTTAAAATCAGCAACATTAAATTCACATACACCTGCTTGGTTGCAATTTGATAACTATCATAATAATCAAACGGATTCTGAGTTCTGCTTCTGTTAAAAGTAATTATCACACTTTTTCCTATTCCTCCCACTATGTATAGCTGAAAACCTGAGAAATTACATACCAAACAAACATAAGAAGATTCTGAAAGGTATACAGAAAAAGACAGCCTGACCAGAGGGTTCATAATCTGAGAGTCAACAGAGGTAAGTTCCTTGAGTTTTTGCTTTGCTTTATATGTACCAGACCAGGTCCCTGAAAACCTGTAAACCAAAAAATGTCAAAAGGTTCATACCTCATACAAAAAAAAAGCCCTATAAAAATCCTGCTCTCTCTATTCTGATGAGAAAAAGAGCAGCCAAGCAAGACACAAAACACACCCAAAAATATTTTACTCTGACTAAACACGACAAAATAAAACTGTAGCCCTGTTTATCCTTATTAGTGAATGCTGAGTAAACAGCCTAGAATTCCACCCTCATTTTATTTTTATAAGATCCTCTTCCCCCTCTTCACAGAGGTGTTGTCAGAGGGACATATTTGATACTTAGGACTTAAACTACTGCCCCGCAGTAATAATGCCATTCTCCTACATGTCTATTTTCCAAAATAGAGGTCACATGTGGAGCTGGAAATCCTATATAACCAAGCAGTATCTAGGATTCCTTTCCACTGCAACGTGTCAATGGAGGCTGAGTATGAAATATGGAATTCAATTACCCTTTGGAAGTAATGAGAAGGTAGCCATCTTCCTCCTGTCAGAGGAGACTGACCAAAACAGAATATTTAAATAAGTTCCATCCTTTGAATACATTATACCTCAAATGCAGCATATTTAATAAAATATCATTCATCAAACAAAAACCAGGAAAATCTCAACTTGAAGAAGAAGAGAAAATGAACAAATGTCAACAAGATGATATGCAGATGTTAAAATTATCTGAAAGTATTTAAAGCAGCCATTATACAATTTTTCAATGAATAATTATAAGTACTCTTGAAATTAAAGATAGGAAACCACAGCAAGCAAACTGGAGATAGAAAGTCAAGTGGAAATTTTAGAACTCAAATACCTAATCTCACACACACACACACACACACACACACACACACACATACACACACACACTCTCTCTCAATGGATGGGCTCAAAATGGAAAAAAAAAGAATAAAAAAGAAATTAAAATTAAAGAGAGAATAGTAGAAACTACCCAACATATACAGTGAAAATAGACTGAAAAAAACAGAATAGAAACTCTGGAATATGCAGAACTGTATCAGACAATACACATGTCACTGGCATCCAAGACAGAGAGGTTAAAGTTTGTAGAGCTCTGAAAGTATTTGAGAAAACAATGGCTGAAAGATATTGTCAAATTTGGTGAAAGGCACACACCTCAAATGTAAGAAGCTGAGCAAACTTTAAAAAGGATAAACCTAAAGATATTATATCAAGAAGTATCATATTCTAGCTTCTGAAAACTAAGGACAAAAAAATAAATCTGGAGGTCTTTGAGAGAGAAATGACACCTTACCTACAAAGAAACACTAACTGAAATTACACAGGATTCACATTAGAAACCATGAGGGCCACAATATGTTTCAAGTGCTAAAGTTAAAAAAAAAGAAAAACTGAAACCTTAGATGCTATAACCAGCAAAAATGTCTATCAGAAAAAAAAAATAAACAAAAATGTGCTCAAATGATGAAAAAATAAAAGAAGTTGTTGCCCATAGTAAAAATATTGGCAAATACAATAGACTTCTTTTCTCCTCTTGAAGTTTCTAAATTATACTTGATGGACTAAGTAAAATCACAATGTTGCACACTGTGATATGGTTATTTATATAGATTAAAAAATTTTAAACTATTGTAAATGGGGGAGGACAAAGAGATGTTAAGAAAAGTATGATTTTATTACATTTCATTCAAACAAGTACATTAATACTGAAAGTGGTTTGTCAGTTTCTTAAAAAAATTATCATGATACATAGCAATTTATTGGGCAATTATCCCAGAAAAAAAATTTTTAACTTATGTACACACAATACTTGAGTATAAATGTTCATATCAACTTTACTAGCAATAGCTCAAACTGAAAAACAAAACATTGTACAATAGGTAAAGAGTAAAACTGTGGTACATCCATAACATGAGATACTACTCAGCAATAAAAAGGTACACATTACTGATAACACACAACAACTATATGTATCTCAAATATATTACACTTAGTGTAAAAGACTCATCTCAAAATGTCACAAATTGTATAATCCTATTTATATATTATTTTTAAACGGTGAAATTATAGATATGAAAAACTTATTAGTGGTCATCAGGAGTTAACAATAGTAGTGAGCAGGGGTTTGGGGGTTGGGTCATGGGAGTGTGCAACTATAAAGGAGTAGTATAAAACATCCTGATGATGCTTACAGGCAATAATATGACATGCAACCTGATTACCTAAGATGTGACCATTGTGGGAACTAGATGAAGGCTGCATAGAACATCTATTTACTGTTTTTCTAACTGCCTGTGAATCTATAACTACTTCAAAATAAAAAGTTAAGAAAATACACAAAAAAATCAAAATGAATAAAAGTGAATTCTAAAAATTGTAGAAAAGTTTCTCTCAATTATTTTGTTTAATAAAACTTTTGTTTTAACTGGATATACAGTGTATTTAAATGTCGTAATAATTTCAAATCCGTAAAAACCTTGCGTTCTAAAAGTATTAAGCCATGGTTTGGACAATTGAATTTACTTTAAATAATGTTTTGTTGGAGTGGCCACTGCCACCTATGTGAACATGCACACAGAGGGTTGACGGGATCCAGTGCCTGCCAGTGCCTCATCCCCATTCTAACACCAATGCCAGCATAAACACACAGATGCCAGTTAGGCTCACCACCTTCTTGTGCCATGCTGTCACTGCTGCTGCTGTGAATGCCCACAAAGAGGCCAGCACCCCTGCACCCACCGGCACCTTGCTGCTGCCAATGAATGTGCACCTCACCACACTGCCACTGTTAATGGCATGTGCAAACAAGGACAGATCCCACTACCACTGCCCTATGAAATTCTTTAGCTGACATCACCAGTCAGAATGTTGTGACCAGCAGCCTGGGAACACCTTGGGCCCTCTAGCATGGCAGGTTCCTAACCTTGAGTAGCCAGAAAGCAAAGCTAGGGGCTCAATACTAGCCTCTCAGGGTTAAAGCATGCAGTCTAGGAGTCCTAAGCTAAACCTTGACCCCCTAAAATATTTCAAAAATGAAGCCAGTTGACTGAATCCACCTTATACCACAGCCAACCCCCTGAAAAAGAAAAAAGGGGGTGGCAACTGTAATTTCAGACAAAACAGACTTTAACAAACATCAAAAATGAGAAAGAATGATATTACATAATGCTAAAGGACTGAATTCAACATGAGCTAACTATTCTAAATATATATGCACCCAGCAAAGCAGCACCCAGATTTATAAATGAAATTCTTAGAGACCTATGAAGCAATTTACATAACCATACAATAAGAGTCGGAGACTTTAATACTCCAATGACAGTATTAGACAGATCATCCAGGAAGAAAACTAACAAAGATATTGGGCCTTTAACTCAAGTCTTGATGAAGGGGACCTAAGAGATAACTACAGAACTCTATCTTAATACAACAGAATATACATTCTTCTCATCTGCACATGGCACATACTCTAAAATCAACCACACAATTGTGCATAAAACAATTCTTAGCAAATTAAAAAAGAAGTCATACCAACCACACTCTTAGCACATAGTGTGATAACACCCAAAAATCAATGCTAAGAAAATCACTCAAAACCATACAAGTAATTTAAAATTAAATAACCTGATACTAAATGGCTTCTGGTTAAATAATGAAATTAAGAAATAAATGAAGAATGTCTGTGAAAATAACATATCAGTATTTCTGGGACTCAGCCAAAGCAATGTTAAGAGGAAAGTTTATTACACTAAATGCCCACATTGAAAAGTCAGAAAGATCTCAAATGAACAACTTAACATCACACACACAGAAATTAGAGACAAGGGAAAAATATCTCCTAGCAGAAGACAGTAAATAACCAAAATCAGAGATGAACTGAAGAAAATTGAGTTGCCAAAAATCATGCAAAAGATCAATGAATCCAGGAACTGGTTCTTTGGAAGAATTAATAAGATAGACTGCTAGCTAAAGCAATAAAGAAAAAAATGGAGAAGATCCAAATAAACACAATCAGAAGTGACAAAGGAAACATTACTACCAACTCCACAGAATCACAAAAATCTTTCAGAGGTTATTACGAACACCTCTGTGAATACAATATAAAAATATTGCCCAAGCTAGAAGAAATGGATACATTCCTGGAAACATACAACCTTTCCAAATTGAAACAGGAAAAGATTGGATGCCTAAATAAACCAAAAATGAGTTCTAAAGTTGAATCAGTAATAAAAAAAGCCTGCTAACCAGAAAAAGCCCAGGTCCAGATGGATTCACAGCCAAATTGTACCAAATGTATAAGAAAGAACTAGTACTGTTCCTACTGAAAGTATTTCAAAAAATTTAGGAGAGGACTCCTCCCTAACTCATTCTATGAGGCCAGCATCATCTTGATATTAAAACCTGGCAGAGTCAAAACAAAACAAAACAAAAACTTCAAGTTTTTCAAACAAAAATATTCAAGTCATTATCTTTGATGAACATATACGCAAAAATACTCAACAAAATACTAGCAAACTGAACCTAGCAGCACATAAAAAACTAATACACGATGCTCAAGAAGGCCTTTTTACCTGGAATTCAAGTTTGGCTCAACATACACAAATCAATAAATGTTATTCATCATATAAAAAGAACTAAAAACAAAAGTCTTATGATCACCTCAATAAATGCAGAAAAGACTTTCAATAAACTTGAACATTGTTTTACGTTAAAAACTCTCAACAAAGTAGGCATTAACATAACATATTTAAAAATAATAAGCACCATCTATGAAAAACCCACCACCAACATCATACGGAATGGGCAAAAGCTGGAAGCATTCTCCCTGAAAATGAAAACAAGACAAGAATGTTTTCTTTCACCACTTGTATTCAACATAGTACTGAAAGTCCTAGCTAGAGCAATCAGGCAAGAGAAGGAAATAAAAGTCATTGAAATAGAAAGAGAGGAAGTCAAACTATGCTTGCTTATGGAAGATATGAATCTATGCCTAGGAAACTCCAGAGTATCTGTCCAAAAGTTACTTGATTTGATATACAGCCTTGGCAATGTCTCAGCATACAAAATACATATATAAAAATCAGTACCATTTCCATATACCAACAACATAAAAAATAGGAGCTAAATCAAGAATGCAATCCCATTCACAAGTCACAAAATAATAAAATATCTAGGAATATAGTTAACCAGGGAGGTGAAAGATCTCTACAACAAGAAGTAAAACACTGCTCAAAGAAATCAGAGGCAACATAAAGAAATGGAAAAACATTCTATGTCTATGGATAAGAAGAATCAATATTGTTAAAATGGCCATACTGCCCAAAGCAATTTACAGATTCAATGCTATTCCCATAAAACTATCTATGACATTCTTCACAGAATTAGAGAAAATATTTTAAAATTTATTTGGAACCAAAGAAAAATCCACATAGCCAAGGTAATCTTATGCAAAAAGAAGAAAGTTGGAAGCATTACACTATCTGACTTTAAACTTTAATACAAGACTACAGTAACAAAAACAGCATGCTCCTGGCACAAAAACAGACATGCACACCAATGGAACATAATAGAGAACCTAGATATAATGCTGCACACCTGCAACTCTCTAATATTCAACAAAATTAACAAAAACAAGCAAGAAGAAAAAACTCCTTATTCAATAAATGGTGCTGGGATAACTGGCTAGCCAT
Organism: Cacajao melanocephalus; assembly: GCA_963573385.1. Classification (NCBI taxonomy): domain Eukaryota; kingdom Metazoa; phylum Chordata; class Mammalia; order Primates; family Pitheciidae; genus Cacajao; species Cacajao melanocephalus. The sequence continues at coordinate 27,458 of CAUYLG010077165.1, read as the reverse complement.
ATGCAGAAATTTGAAACTAGATGCCCTTTTTACACAATATACAAAAATTAACTCAAAATGGATGGAAGTCTTACATGTAAAACCTAAAACTATAAAAACCCTGAACAATAACCCATGGAATACCATTCTGGACGTAGGACCTGGGAAAGACTTCATGTCAAAGATGCCAAAAGCAATTACAACAAAAATAAAAAATGACCAATAGAATCTAACTAAAATAAAGGGCTTCTGCAAAGCCAAATAAACTATCAACAGAGTAAACAGACAACTTATAGAATGGGAGAAAATATGTGCAAACTATGCATGTGACAAAGGTCTAATATCCATAATGTGTAAAAAATTGAAACAAATTTACAAGCAAAAGACAAGCAATCCCATTAAAAAGTGGGCAAAGGAAATGAACACTTTTCAAAAGAAGACACACATGCAGCCAACAAGCATATAAAAAAATTGTCAACCTCACTAATTGTTAGAGAAATGCAAATCAAAACTACAATAAGATAATATTTCACACTAGTCAGAATGGCTATTATTAAGAACTCAAAAAATAACAGATGCTGGCAAGGTTGTTGAGAAAAGGGAAGACTTATGCACTGCTTGTGGGAATGTAATTAGTTCAGCCATTATGGAAAGCGGTTTGGCAATTTCTCAAAAAACTTAAAACAGAATTACCATTTGACTCAGCCATCCCATTATTGGGTATATACCCAAATGAATATAAATTATTCTACTATAAAGACACATGCATGTGTATGTTTGTCATAGTATTATTTACAATAGTAAATAATCATGCTCATAGAATAATGAATTGCATTAGTATTGATACCCGGAGACCAAAGATGCTCATTAGTACCTATCAGTCTGTTGATATCTACAACATTTTAACTGAATATTTTAAAAACATACCATAAATCATGAAGTAAGATTCAAGGAATTGAGTTGTTGTTATTTTTCTGTCTAAAAAAAAAAAAGCATCATAGAAGACTCTTCAGAAAAGATTTACTGTTTTTTTTTTTTCTAAGTTGGCGGAAATAGAAGTTATAAAAAGGCAGATTTCAGCTCAACCTAAGAAAAAATGTTTGAATGGATAGACCTTTTATGTAATCATGGTATAGTCTATCTCAGTAAGTAGTGACGTCTCTCTTTTTGAGGGATGTCTCAAGCAAAGATTCAAACCCGGGTTTCCTGTCAGTGATATTGTGATATTCAAATATTTAAGTTCTATCACAGGTTTCTATGATCTCCTCTTCCCTATCATACTTCACAGTAAAATAATTAACTCTTTAATGCTTATTATCTGCCATGCACCTAAGAGCTTTTCACATCTTCATTTATCAAATATTTATGGAATGACTGCAATATGCCAGAAACAAGTTTAGATGGAAGAGGTATAGCAATGAAAAGAAGAAATAGTTTATTTTGTAAAGCTTATGTTATACATGGGAAAGAGAGGTGATAAATAATATATATCAGGAAGTAATAAGTGCTATGATTAAAAATGTGGCAAACTGAGGGAATAGAGAATCATGAGGAGGCATGTTATTTTAGATTGGTGAAGGAAGGTCTCTCTAATTGATGTTTGAGCAAAGACTACAATAAAGTGAGGGAAAGAGCCATGCTGATTTTTAAAGAAAATTTTTGGAGGAGGAATGCATTAGGTAGTAGTAACAAAGGACTCAAAGGCCTGAAGACCAGAGCTTGCTTGATGTGTTCAAGGCACAGAAAGGTGTCTTTGATTCCTGTCCAATCTACTACCTCATCTTGCACACTTCCTCCCATTTTTATAATACTTCAGCCATACTTACTTTATTCAATGTGCCAGCACATCTTCTTTCTTGGCTTTTTCATATGCTATATTCTTTTTCTGGGAAGCATTTCTTACATCTCCTTCTGTCTAGTGCTTACCTACTCAGACTTTAGTCTTTTTATCATGGTTTTCTGTGGGAGGTTGCCGCTGATTCCCCAGGACTGGGTTAAACATGTCTCCTCTTATACCCTATAGCAAATTGTCATATAAATTAGTATCCAAACTAGATATTGAGGCTGAAAAATAATGATATCTGTGATTATGTTGGGCAAACAGCTGTAAACTCTACCTATAGAGTTTATATAGTATTTGAATATATATGTACACAGACAGACACACACACACACTATATTTTGTCCTATACATACATGGCACAGTAAAAGACTAACAACAAATAACCAATTATAAACTAATAATAACATAGAACAACTATAACAATACACTGTAATAAAAGCTATGTGAATGTGGACTCTCTCTCTCTCTTTCTCTCTCTCTCTCTCATGTATGTCTCTGTCTCTCTATCTCTTAATATCTTACTGTATTGTACTCATCCAATTTTTTTATTTCTTTCTTTTTATTTTTTTCTTTTCTTTTTCTTTCTTTTTTTTTTTTTTTTTTTTTTTTTTTTTGAGTTAGATCTTGCTCTGTTGCCTAGGCTGGAGTGCAGTGGTGCCATCTCAGCTCACCATAACCTCCGCCTCCTGGGTTCAAGCTATTCTCCTGGCTCAGGCAGTAGCTGGGACTACAGGTATGCACCACCATGTTTGACTAATTTTTTGTATATTTTATTAATAGAGACAAAGTTTCACTATGACGGCCAGGGGTACTCACACATTTTCTGAATGCAGCTGACCATGGGTAACTGAAACCTAACAAAGCAAAACCACACATAAAGAGGTACCACTGTATATGGTGGTTGAGTGTTGGGGGCATGTGGTGAAGATTAGGGAATTGAACTAGAAGAAGGAGAAAGAGGTCTATGTCACTTGGGCATTATTGTCTTTGCAAAGTTATGCTAACAACTATGTCATTGCAAACCTCAGTTTGAGAAAACTTTTTGAAAAGAAAGCCACCATGGAAATTTAAAGTATCAAAATCACTTATACTTAAAGAAGCAATTTCACATCTGATGCTGGAAACTACAGCTTATGATTTCTAGCCATGCCCTGAAATAAAGTGTGAATTTACCAATTATTGACTAGATATCATTTTCTGAAATATATCTGAGGTTTTCAGAGACTTTAAGAGTTGAATTCTGCCTTGTCTTTTTTTCTCTTGGTGTCTTTATTATGCTGTTTCCATGCATCAGATGTCTCCAAAACATTTTAGTCAGATTGTTCTCCCTTTTACTTTGATTCAGTTTGATATTTTCCACCATCTGGTTTCAGGCTTTTAAATGGGTATCTGGAGGCTAATATTTCAACATTCTAGTAAGAAATGGTAATTAAAAAATATGTTTTCTTTATTACTCTGTGGTGACTGAAGGAAGACAGGCAAACAGTACCACATTGTATCTCATTTTAATGCAGCTCTATATCAATCAGAATCTCACCAACTTGTGGATTTCTTTTTGAATTCTAGGTCAATGAAGAAATTATATTTCCCAATGAATACAATGTACAGCCTCCTACAAGTCATGGAAGCCAGGATGAATTTGTCATCTCCATTGCTACTGGGTCTATTGTTTTCAAAATAAGTTATTCATCTTTGGGATACCAGGGAGAAAGGCATGTTATGAAAATTTGTTCTCATTATTAACACAGATATTATAAAATCAGTTATGTACTATCTAAATATATATACCTATATATAGGCTATTGACATAATTTATATACACTCTTGACAATAACCACTTCAACAATAATTACAATTAAAGTTAGTTAAAATGTGAAAAAAGCGTATTACATTATGTGGAAATAGAGACTATTTATGTCGTTCTCAGCTCTGATATATAAGCAAAATTAAATTTGTATTTAAACTTCAGTTTAAAAATGGTGTCAAGTATTTTCTAGACAATTACAAAATGAGCTTATATTTATACTATAAACAAGAAATGGATCTCACAGTAATAGAGTAAGGAAAAGACTGTCTCTTTGATAGACCTCTGGTTCAGAGCCCTTTTTCACTTGGTTGACTAATAGAAGAAATCCCATAATAAAGGTTTTTTGTTTGTTTGTTTTGTTTTGTTTTTTACTTAAAAGATTTAATCCATTTTTTAAACGTAATTCCAGTTGGGAGGAGAAAACTATTGAGTCTTAGCAGCATGTGATTCTTAATTTTAAATGAGCTTGTCATATGAGAATTAAAATTTTAGAACTAGGAAAAAATATGAAAGGAAGTCTTTGAGAGCACTGAGTGTCTAGGGAAAGTGAGAACATTGTACCACTGGCGAGAAAAAAAAAAAAAAAGACATGGAAAGATGGAAAGGTGTGGAAAAAAAGAGCTAAACACCTATTTGGTGAATATCACAGTTGTGCTGATAAAGTATCCATTCAGTCATTTGTTCAAAAATTATTCACTAGGCATCGGAAATATGCCTGGTGAATAGAAGCAAATATACTTTTATAAAGGTAGATTCTAGACTCTAGACAAAAACTTCAGGCAGTAATGACAACACAAATAAAAACTACAAACTAAATGGATTTTAGGAAGAAGTAAGGAATATTAGAATGGAATTTGACCTGAGTTCTGCTGGAAGACTTGAACGGCCATGGGATAAAATGTTTAATAAAACAAAGGATAGTATGTAAAAGTCCTTGTGTTCTGAGGGAATATGGCAGGAAGAAATGCCTGACAAAGTCCCGTGGAGTTGAAGTACAGAAAGAGAAGTGTAGAAAAAAAAAACTTTGAAAAATAGGTGAAGCACAGAGAGATTTGTTGAAATGTCAAAATGTTAAGGACTTTTAACTTTAACCTAAGAGCAATAGGAAAACAGTAAAAGTTATTAAATTGAAAGAGGAGCCACTGACAAGGTTAGCATTACAATTTTTGGCAGCAACTAGAAATTGCTAGAAAAGTGGTGACAGTGAATATGATAGGGAAAATTTAGAAAGTTGTGAAATTCAGTCAAGTGATGATGTTGGTTTGTATTAGGATGGTAGCAGTGAAGGTAAAGAGAACTGAATAGTTGAGAATGATTTGGGAAGTAAAGTCTGTGAGACTTAGTTCTGGATTAGCGATGGGGTGTGAGTGGGATAATGTCAAAAATGCATTTCAATTTCTTGCTTCTACAACTTGATGCTTGGATATGTCATTCTTTAAAACAGAGGATCTTTACAGAGCACTATATTTGGGGTGGGGGCCAAGTTGTGTGTGTGTGTGTGTGTGTGTGTGTGTGTGTGTGTATGCGTGTGTGTGTGTGTATGAGAGAGAGAGAGAGAGAGAGGAGGGAGGTATGTGTTCATCAGTGATCTGAAGTACCTTTAAAACAGTTAAAGAATAATGTAGAACAAGTAGTTGAATATCCTTCTTTGGATCATAGATATCTCAGATGAATATATCTCTATTTTACTTACTTGGGTATATGTGCTAATTGAAGCCACAAGAAAGATTATAGATTGAGAAGCCAGTAAAGTTTATAAACAAGCCTTGATTAATTATAACATACAAAGGCTAAGAAGAGGAATATGAGCCTGAAAATAAACATAGAAGGAAAATAACAGATAAGTATTGTCTTGTGGAAGCTGAGAGAAAACTGTGTTTCAAAAAAAGTTTGCACAGTTCAATAGCAAATATCAGTAAGAGTTCAAATAAACCATGAACTGTAAAGTCTATGTAGTGATATTGGTGACATACCCAGATTTATTTTTAGAGAGAGATGGGGCAGAAAGCTAAATTGAAGTGAGTGAGTGGGGAGATAGCGTAATGGAGACAGTGAGCATAAATAATGTGGAGGGATTCGCCTTAGATGGCATAAAAGACAGCTCCTTTGTCTTGGAGAAAAGGATAATAGCTGTTTTAAGATTTTAATAAATGTGCAGGTTTTGTGCTATGAAAAATAAAGCTTTCTTCTGTGAGTTTCCTTGTACGCTCTATTTTACAATTTCTGACCAGTTCTCTCATTTTCTGCATAGGCAAAGAGGGTTGCAGATAATAGAGAAGTTTTAATACAGTCACTTGAGCAGTGAACCACAGTAAGAATATAGAGTGATGCTGAAGTCTTACATAAGGCTAGTAAGTATAAACTTACACTGGAAATAATTGGCTGGATATTATTGAAATGCTGGGCCACTTTAATAATAATAATAATCTACTCTTTATGCTATATATAAAATCTACGCTGGATAAAGAGCCAAGTTACAAAAGGAAGTACTGAGTGAATGAGAAAAAGTATAGGAATAAATAGACCAGAAGTCTCCATCATCCTGAAATATGATGACAAGGGAAACAGTCAAACATGCAAGCTGGAAGGATAGCAGATTGAAATCAGAGAACAAAAGACTTGGGTTAATAATACTTTTATTAGAGCAGTTGTGAATAAGGGTGAGGTTCAAGTCATCATTGTGAAAATAACTGACTCACATGGAGTTGAGAAAAAAAGTTATTGGTATTAGTTGAAGAAATGAGAGGTCTTGGTATTATTATATAGATGATTCCTGTAGGTATGAGAGTCGTCCAGGATGAAGACAAAACTTTTAAGATGAAACAGCAAGAACAACAACAAACTGTGTCGTGAGAAAATTAATGACAACACTTTAGAATACTGTAGGGGAAGTGATCTCAAAGGAGAGCTAAAATTCAGTTAAGAAGATGATAGAGTATTTTTATTTTTATTTTTATTTTTGTAGTGCTTATCTGTATCCCGAGTAGTATATAGGACAGTTTGCTAAATATGGACCAAGGAACATTTACGGAGGGTTTAGTAAAAGGATTTCGGAAAAGGGAATAGTTGCTTCAGTGATTGGCAAGGAATTACAGAGCATTGCAGAGGGTAGAAAGCCTAGGAATCTTGGCATTTGGAGTGATGAGTTATGAGGATAAGGATGAGGTTTGCTGTTTGACCTGCATAATTTTGGTATTAGAAGCCTTTTTCATGTAATGGGCATATCAGAGAAATATTGTATGTTTTAGTCTCAAGTATTTTTTCACTTGATTGTTGATTTGTAAGGAAACAGAGAGAATATTTAAAATACATCAATAGGCGTTTTGATCTGAATGTTTGTCACCCTTCCAAAAATTTATTTGTTGAAATCCTAACTCCCAGGGTGACGGTATTAGGAGTTAGAGGTCTTTGAAGGTGATTATATCATGGGCGCAGAGCCCACATGAATGAGATTAGTGACCTTATTGGGAGAGGAATGAGAAAAACTCCTCATCCCTTCCACCATGTGAGGACCAAGCAAGGTGTCATCTATGATTCAGAAAGCAGTCTCTCACAAAACACAGGATCAGTCTTGAACTTGGACTTCCCAGCTTCCAGAACTCTGAAAAAGAAATTTCTGTTTTTTATAAGTTACATAATTTATGGCACTTTGTTATAACAGCTTAAACAGATTAAAACAGCAGAGATCTCTTAGTAAGAGGTAAACAGTCTCTGGGTCTCCACCCCTTCCAGACTTGATTTCTAATTTGAAAGTCATGCACAGTCATGAATCCTTAGGATAGAAAAAGCCACTGTTTCTCAATTATTTAGGAATTTTTGTTTGGATTAGTTCCTCTTAGAATATAATAATGTACCTTGCTCCCTAATACTAAATCTTGCTGAAATCCATCAGCTCTGGATTCTAGGACCACTTTGTGAAAGCAAGAAAATCTGAAGAATTTTAGTCTAGTAATTTAGTATCTCAGGAATATTCACCTTTCTGCTGGTTCTACTCTCAAATTATGCCCGAATTCCAATGACTGTGCCTGAATAACTGCCTTTCTTCCTGGTACTCCAAATTCCATTGCCATTTTCTTCTTCCAAGAATTCCAAAGTTTGGAGTCCTGTCTCTGAAACAGAGATGCTGTGACTTATTTCAACCCTCACCTGCACCACCTTTCTTTTGCTTGAATTAACTTGGTTTATTTTCTGTATTCATTGGTTTACACTTTTCATATCCCATCCTACTCTGGTCTGACTAGGCTTGCTTCTATAGAAATTTATTTATTAAAAATGATTAAATAGAGGAGTAGAAAAGGAGATAGGTTGGGATGATGCTCCTTTTTTTTTTTTTTTTTTGAGATGGAGTTTCACTGTTTCGTCCAGGCTGGAGTGCAATGCTGTGTTTTTGGCTCACTGAAACCTCCAGCTCCAGAGTCCAAGCGATTTGTCCCACATCAGCCTCCAAGTAGCTGGGACTACAGGTGCCCACCACCACGCCTGGCTAATTTTTGTATGTTTAGTAGAGAAGGGGTTTCATTATGTTGGCCAGGCTGGCCTTGACCTCCTGACCTTGTGATCTTCCCTCCTCGACCTCCCAAAGTGCTGGAATTACAGGCGTGAGCCACCACACCTGGCCTTTTTTTTTTTTTTTTTTTTTAATAAGATGTTTGTGAAGCTGCTAATGGCCAGAAGCTCCCTGGGCTGAGGGGTGCAATATCTCAACAAACCTGTAAACCATCAGCAGCACACCAATGTGCTCTATTAGGAAGATCTAGGTACTGGAAAAGCCTGATCTTCTGGTTCAAGTTTATATCTAGAACACCTTGTTGGTTGAAAGGACATGAGACAGATAGTTTAATTTTTTTGATAAATTTGTGAAATATGACAATATGCTTGTTGTTACTTTTTGCTATTTCTACTCTATCCCATTAATGCCCATTGTACATACATCATTCTATACTCATTACCTTAAGGGTACAGTTATAATAGAAATTCAGAGAAAGGAAAGATTCAATTCTCAGCTTTTGAATTTCAAAACAGATTTCAAAATAGGATTTGAAGTTCATAAGAGAGATAGCAACTTATATGAAAAAGTTTTTGAATCTCAAGATGACTGGCTTTTAATTTTATTTTATGTTATTTTATTTTGGAGACAGAGTTTCACTCTTGTTGCCAAGGCTGGAGTGCAACGGCACAATCTTGGCTCACTGCAACCTCCAACTCCCAGGTTCAAGAGATTCTCCTGCCTCAGCCTCCTGAGTTACAGGCTCCTGCCACCACACCCAGCTAATTTTTGAATTTTTAGTAGAGACAGTTTCACCATGTTAGTCAGGCTGGTCTCAACCTCAGGTGATCCACCCGCCTCAGCCTCCCAAAGTGGTGGGATTACAGGTGTGAGCCACTGCACCCAGCTGTCTTTTGATTTTTAAAAGATAAAATGTCTGAAGAAATTAGGCTAATAGAATGTATCTCCAGAAGAAAGGTAAGGGAAACCACAAATATAATGGATTTATCCTGAAATAAACAAGAAAATATTAAGTTATCTGATTTTATTCATCCTGAATTAACAAGATTAATGATAAAACCATAGAGAAAAACAAAGGCTTAAGTTGAAAAATATCAATAATAGAAATTTGGTCCTTTTGCACATCTAATTTTCATACTGAGACTTATTTTAAATTGCTACAAGCTCAAATCCTTTTATATTTGTAATTTGAAAAAATAACTCCTCAGTTAATAGTGATAGTCCCAGTCATAATACCACATCATCTAACTGAAAAATCACTGAACTCATACAATCTTAAGTGAGCTAACGCAGCCACCACATTTCTAGTCTTAAGAGGTGCCTTCTATACTTTTATAGGTTCACAGCTTTTTTTACAGATTGAATTAATTTTATTTTATAAGAAATTTAGAAAACATGAGCAAATATTCATGTTGCATTAAAAAAACAAAGTCTGTACAGATCACAGCTTTTGTAATTGACCAATTGTCAAGGCATTTCTCAGCAATCACTAACAAAAGAAACTCAGGGTTGCTGAACTTGGGCTGTTTAGGTAACAGGAAATATGTTTTTTTTTTTTTTTTATGAATCAAGTTTAACATTTTAACCCTTTATAGATATGCTGTTTTTTCCAAGTATCTGATCATAGTTGAACATTAAAGATTTTAAGGAATTCTAATTATCTGCTTTCTTGGATTTATTTTCTCATCAGGTAATAATTACCTACACAGTTTCACCATGTATAATCTGTGTGACTTCCGACAACTTACTGAGTTTCCCTGAGCCCCATTTTTTTTTTTTTTTGGCATATGAAATGGCCATAGTAGAACAAATTGAACAAGAAAATTAGAAGATATGAGATTAATGTCAGAATATAAGATACTTTAGATAGTAATTTTGGAACAGTATTGGATAAGGATCTTTAAAACAGTAAGAAAAAACATTTAGAGAATTGTAAAAATAATTTAATAGATGCTCAATATGTATGGTTAGCCATACAAGGATGTGACAAGATTTATAATATAGTATTCCTTGTTTACTATGTGTAAGCATTATGCTAAATGACTGTGCATTATCTCACTTAATTCTTATAATAATCTTATAAAATTATAAAATCTACTATTTCCCACTTTAGAGATGAGGAAACTGAGGCTCAAAGAAGATAGTTAAATTTCCCAACTTCTCACATGTAGCAAATGGTGAATCATGAGTCTAGTCTTGACAAGCATTAATAACTACTAGTTTCCACTATCTTACCCTCATCTTTGAGTAAGTCTGTCTCATTCCTAATAAGCTTTTAAAATCATCTTCATCAAACATTTTCTTATATTTTTTTATGTAAACTGAATTTCATCCTTGTCTTATGTTTTGTGCTCCTAATTTCCTTATCAGTCCTATTCTTACGTAGCCTCATTGTGTTTTGCATTTCTGATAATTTGTTTGGCTTTATAATCTTCTCTACTATTTTTGGTGCAAACTTCATGGGATATTCTTTTGTCTTTTCTAGTTACTTGTCTCAGTTTATTCTTTTTCTCATTATGTATTATGTTGAAATAATATCTGTCTTTTGAATTAAGTCCTCAGTTATGTATGCTATAGATACATGGTGGAGAATTTTTTTAAAAATCAACATAACTCAATAAAACATTCACTTTTCCAGTGGATTTGGAGAAAAGAAGATATAATTGATCTGTTTGTCAAAGTATTTGCTCAGATCATTCAGATTACACTGCACACCTCATTTCAGTACTGTTAAAAACGTCAACATTTTTTTTTTCATCTCACTGACTTCTGGATTTTAAAACATGTTTTATTATGTGATGTAGGGTCTCAAAAAAGTCTCAGCCACTAACAAAAACAATAGAAAAACCAAAGTAGACCTTAAGCATGAAAAAGCAAGGAAATAATAAAGGTAAGTACAGAAATCAATTAATTTAAAAATAGGAGAATGATAGAGGAAAAAAAAATTTGGTTTTACTTAAATAACAATAACACTGATAATTGATAAGCTTTTTAACAAGACTGAAAAAAACTGGGAAGGCACAAGTTAGCAATACCAGAAATAAAATAGTGGATAGCACTACAAATCCTGCAGCCATTAAAAAGATAATAAGGCAATCCTATGAGTACCTTTAGGCTCATAAATTTAACAACTTAGAAGAAATGAACCAGTTCATCAATACTCTTAGCTAACAAACTCAAAAAGACAAATGAATAATCTGAATAGCCATTACCTTTAAAGCAATTGCATGTGTAGTTAAAAAACTTTCAAGAAAAAATTTATCTAGGCCCATATGGTTTCACTGGAGAATTGTACAAAAAAAATTTAAAGAAGAATTTGCACAACTTTTACACAATACTTTGTTAATATTTTGTTGAGGTATTTTGAGTCTATGTTCATGAGAGAGATTGATTTAAAGTTTTATTTATTTATTTATTTATTTATTTATTTGTATCACTAGAGTCTTACTTTGGTAAGGGAATAGTGCTTATCTCATAAAATGAGTTAGAAAATCTCCCATCCTCTTTTCTTTCCTGAAAGAGATTGTGTAAAAGATTGTGTTAATTCTTCTTCTCCTAGGCCTGGTGTCCCTAGGTGGGACCAGGAGACAGTGGAGCCTGATAAAACACATGGGACATGTTGTCAGTCAGCCCCACCCACCCACCCCTTACTGGTGAAGCTCCTTGTTGATTTCTCTTGGTATTGCTTGCAGGTGCACACTATGCTACTCTAGGCCATTGGGTGCTGCAAGGTAGAGGTTGGGAGTAGCTGGGTCTAAATAAAAATAGAGAGAGCTTCTCAGGTCCTGCTTTTTAGGCTGTTCAGTGCCAGCAGGGGTACTGTTGTATGAAGACACTGCCTGATATGCTTTCTGCTTTTGGTGGGTTGGGAGACTTTGGGCCTGGTTTTGCTTCTGGCTCTGAGAAGGTGGTCAGGAGACACTGAGCTGCTGTGCTTTTCCTCAAGCCTTGGGGTCCCCCAGGCAATCTGCTTCCCCTTTTCACCATTCAGGTTCTTCTATGCTGTTGTGTTATTTTTAAGCTTTTTACTTGTACTAAGTGAAGAGAAACTAGAAGAAATGAATCTATGCCATCTTGTTCCAAACTAGAAGGCTATTATATGTTATTTTTAATCCAGGTTCTTTGTTGATTGTTTTCAGAGTAAGAATTGGTAAGTTTATCTACTTCACTTTACTTTCTGAAAAAGAAAGTTATATAAGCTTAAGCCTTTAGACAAACATACAAAATTCTCCATAGATTTGTCTTCCAATTCATATATCTTCCAAATATTAATTTCTAATTTCTTATAATATCATCCCTGTCTTCAGCCAAATCACCCTTCTTATTAATACATCTTGTTCCCTACTGCTACCATGCCTTTATTAATGTTATTGCCACTGTCTGGAATGCTCTCTATTTTTCTCAATCAATTTGGTTAAGAAAAAAAATTATAATTATCAACCCTATATGAAACTCCACTGACTTCACTCTTTGTCCAATTCTTAGCATACCCAAGAGATCCCTTAATCAACATTTCTTCATCACTAAACATGTAGTATTTCTCTTTATATATGTTTTTCTCCTTCATGGGCTATTTTTAATATTCTTACAACATCCGAAACAGTACCATACATTGAGGAATAAAGCTAGAAATTTTAAGGCAATCATTTTAACTATTTTGATGAAAGCCTCTCAAACACTCTGCTTTAAATTTATGAATATGTCACACATACTTTTTAGATTCCATTTAGGTTTGATGGTACAGAGGAACTGAAGGCAGAATAATTTAGATAATAGACTCAATTCTGAATTTTTATTACAATTTGTAGACCTAAATTATGTGACCAGATGTCAAAGGAAATAATGGGAAACTCCCCCACCCTGTGAATGAATAATATTTTGTGAAAAGACAGATGGTAAAAAGCAACAAATATTTTCTGAAATTCTTTTTGCTTTGAACAGCCCTGAAGTTTAAAACCTAACCTTTAGTGAAATTACATTAAGGAATGTCTACAAATTCCATATCTATGGTTGATTGGTTATATTAACAACATGAAATCTATTTACAAAATAGTAAAATGGTGTTCAGTGAACATATAGACTTTTGACTCTGGGATCAAATTCCACCTTTTAAGGGCAAATTATTGAATGAGCTCTGACATTCTCAGATGTCAAACACTTTTTTTATTGCTGATTACTTTAAACCTGTCCACAAGACATTTGCTTCCAAATACATTGGAATAATAGAACTATATTTCTCCTCTCATATGAAACAACAAATACAGACAAAATATATGAGACAAGAAATTTTAAGATGTTGAATATCTGACAATCAAAGACAGTAAACCCTGAGAGATTGCAAACAAATGCAATTGCTTTAGTTTAATTCCCTGGGACAGTTTCCCAACCACAAGTAGAGGGAGCCCAGATAGAACACAGTGAATTCCCTGAGTTGAGAAGAAAGATCTGAGAATCCAGCTAAGTCAAGGCAACCAGTGTTTACAGAACACAGTCCTGGAGAAGAGATAGCTGCCCTTAGATGTTCAAATGAGTGTGTGACTGTGAGGAAACTCCCCAAGACCTTACAAACAACTTCCAGAGGATTAGAGTTCTCCACATTCATATAGACCCCATGATAGTAACTCTTCCTGCCAGCTAAACCTTAATATTTATGAGACATTGGGTAGAGTAAACAGAAGAATCTCACCTCAGTAATGGGAAATAATTAACCCTAGACTACAAAGTGCTCTAGATGCACCAAAAAAAAACAAAAGATCAAATTGTTTTCAAGTGCAAAACAGAATAAAGGTCTAGTAATACAAGCATCGAACTATCTAAAATAGTAATATCTGGCATCAAAAAATATTAATCATGTAAAAAAATAAGTTTTATAACGAGCTTTTGTGGTGGACCAAGATGGCAGAATAGAAGGCCCCACTGATCATCCTTCCAGTAAGGACATCAATTTAACAACTATCTATACTTAAAAAACACCTTCATAAGATCCAAAAATCCGGTGATCACTCATAGTATCTAGTTTTAACTTTATATCACTGAAAGAGGCACTGAAGAGACAGGAAAAACAGTCTTAAATCACAGATGCCACCCCTCTTCTATCTACCAGCAGTGGCAGCCTGGTACAGAAAGCATTACTGCATGTTAATGGAGGAATAGCCAGAAATAGTGAGGCCTTGAGTTGAGTGCTGCCCTTGTTATAGCAGAAAGCAAAACTGGATCAAACACAGGTAATGCCCACCCACAGAGGGAGCATTTAAATCAGCCCTAGCAAGAGAGAAATTGCCAATCTCTGCAGTTCCCAAAAGCCAAAAGAGACATTGTTCTTTTGTTTAAAGAGAGGAGATGGGAAAGTGGGGAGGACTCTGTCTAGTATCTCAGATACCAGCTAAGCCACTGCAGGATAGGGTACCAGTCAGAACTCAAAGGCCCCATTTTCAGGTCCTACCTCCAGGACATTTTTAAACCAGCCTGGGCTAAAAGTTAACCCATTGCCTTAAAGGGAAGAAATTAGTCCTGGCAGGATTTATCGCCTGCCTACTGAAGCGACCTTCTGCCCTGAATAACCAGCAGCAATACCTAGGTACTACACTGAGAGCCTTGGGTGAACCTTTGAGACTTGCTGGCTTCAGGTGAGACTCATCACATTCTCAGCTGTGGTGGCTACAGGACAAGTCTCCTGCTGGTTGATAAAAGTGGATAAATAAGTATTGGAGAATTTGTCTTGCACCTTAGGTTCAAGGTTGGCTACAGGGAGATAGAGCACCAAGTGAGCTCTTAGGGTCCCTGGTTCCAGGACTTGACTCTTGGATGGCACTTCTGGAACTGCTCTAGGCCAAAGGGAAACTCAATCCTCTGAAGGGTGAGTCCGAGGCCAGGCAGCACACAGCACAAGCTGACTGAAGAGCTCTTGGATCTTCAGAGAACATTATCAGTAGTCTATCAGTACTCCACATGTGTCGAGGTGGTGGTGGCAATGGAAAGAGACTCCTCTGACTTTGGAAGGGAGAATAAAGTGTGGAGAGGACTGCGTCTTGTGGCTTGAGTGCCAGCTCAGTCATAGCACAGTAGAACACCAGGTAGACTTCTGAAGCTTTTATTCTAGTCCTTGATTCCCAGATGACACTTTTCTACCTGCTAAGGGTTGGGGAAGTTGCTACCCTTAAAGGAAGGGCATGGGCCTGGCTGGCTTTGCCTCCCACTGATTTTAGAGCCCCAGGGCCTTGAGTGAATATAATCATAGACAGCAAATGATTACAGCAGACCTTGTGGGAGAATAAGTGCTGTGCTAACTTCAGGTCTGATCCAGCACTGTCCTAGGATTAGTGGCCACAGGTGTGCTTGTGTCTCTCCATCCTCAGCTCCAGGTGCCTCAGAACAGATATAGACACTCCATTTTTTGAAACAAAGTAAGAGAAGAGAACAAGAGTTTCTGCCTGATAATTCAGAGAATTCTTTCAAACCTTAGCCAAGACTATTAAAGCTATTCTTCTGTGAGTCTGCAAGAACCACAGCAAACTGGACTGGGGTATCTCCTACAGCAGATAGAGCTTTGATCACAACATCCAAGTCCTTTCAAATACCTGGAAAGCCTTCCCACAAAGGAGAGGTACAAACAAGCCCAGACTGCAAAACCTAAAATAAACACCTAACTCTTCAATACCCTGAGACACAGATGAATATCTACAAGTAACAAGAAGATACAGGAAACCATGACCTCAACAAAATAACTAAATAAGCACTAGGGACCAATCCTGAAGGAACAGATATATATAATCTTTCAGACAGAGAATTTGGAATAACTGTTTTGAGGAAACTCACATAAATTCAAGAGAACACAGAGTAGAAATCTAGAATTTTATCAGATTAATTTAACAGATTGAAATAATTTTTAAAAATCAGGCAGAAATTCTGGAGCTGAAAAATGTAGCTGGCATACTGAAAAATATATCATAGTCTTTTAACAGCAGAGTTTATTAAGTAGAAGAAAATATCGGTAATCTTGAAGGCTGATTATTTGAAAATAAACAGTAAGAGGGAGCCAAAAGAAAAAATTTTAAAAAAAGAATAAAGTGGGGGAGGGGGCAAGATGGCCAACCGGAAACAACTGCAGTCAGAGGCTCCCACTGAGAAAAACTAAAACGACCAGTGAATTTTACACTGGCAATCAAGGTATCCAGTTCTCTCATTGGGACTGATTACACAGTTGGCAGGACTCACAGAGAGTGAGGACAAGCAGGGTGGTGTGAAGGCCTGCCTGGGAGCCACACAGGGCAGGGGGATACCCCACCCCCAGCCAAGAGAGGGGTTGAGTGATCATGCTACCCTGTCTGGGTAACTGCACTTTTTCCATGAATCTATGTAACCCAGTAATCAGGAGATCCACCCTCAACCCTGTGACCCCAAGCCACCAGGGCCTTAGATCCCAAGCACAGAACTGTGCAGATTCTCAGCGGCCACTTGGCTGAAGGCTCTGTAAGCCTACTGAGTTCCTGGTGGAGGGACAGTCATCATCATGGCAGCCGTTTTTTGCCTAAAAAGACTGGGATCCCCAGGGGAGGAGCAGCCATCATCACTGTGGCTGCCTGCTGCCTAAGACAACTGACATCCCTGGGAGACTGGCAGCAGCCAACACTGCAGGTGCCTTGCCGTCTAAGACAGTTGAGCTCCCCAGGGGAGGGGCAGGGATTATAACTGTGGCTTCTGGCTGCCTAAGACAGCTCAGTTCCTAGGGAAGGGGCAGCAGCCATCCCTGTGGTTGCCTGCAGACTACGACACCTGAACTTCCAGGAAAAAGGGATGGCAGCCATCACTGCAGCTCCTATCTGCCATATTTTCCCTGCTGGTGCCAGAGAGACTGGATGGTATGGACCAAGGAGAAATTCCCCACAGCTCAGCACATTGAGTGTGACAAATCGTGACCAGACTGACTCTTTAGTCTGGACCCTGACCCAACCCTCCTCAGTGGGTGGGGCCTCCCTGCAGAAATTTCAGAAACTCCAGCAAGGTGTTTAGGGACAGAACTCTCATCTCCCTAGCACTGAGCCCCTACAGGCTGGGACAGCTGTGGTCTCTATGAATCAGCAGACTTAATCTTTTCCCCTGCTGGCTCTGAGGAATCTGGGCAGTCCAGGGGGGTGGAATTCCTCCCAACACAGCACACCCTCTGTACCAAGGGACAGCCAGAGTGCTTTGTTAAGTGTGTCCCAGATCTTGTGTCCCAGACTGGGTGAGACCCCCCAAAGGGGTCACCAGACACTGGAGCATTTCCACTGGCATCAGTTTATGCCCCTTAGGAAAAAAAAAGATCCCAGAGAAAGGATAAGGCAGAAAGATCCCAGAGAAAGGATCAGGCAGCCATTGTTGCTGTTCTGCAGCTTCTTGGAGTGACACCTCCAGATACAGAAGGGACCCAGGTGAATAGGGTCTAGAGTGAACCCCCAGCAAATGGCAGTAGCCCTACAGAAGAGGGACCTAACTATTAAAAGAAAAAATAAAAACAGAAAGCAACAACAACAATAGCATCAACAAAAGAGTCCCCACAAAAACCTCATTCAAAGGTCAGTTGCTTCAAAGATTGAAGCTAGACAAACTCATGAAGATGAGAAAGAATCAACAAAAACAAAATGAAAGCTCAAAATGCCAGAGTGCCTATTCTCCTAAAAATGATCACAATGCCTCTCCAGTAAGGGCATAGAACTGAGAGGAGGCTGAGATGGATGAACTGACAAAAGTAGGCTTCAGAAGGTGGGTAATAACAAACTTCACTGAGCTAAATGAGCATGTTCTAACCCACTGTAAAGAAACTAAGAACCATAATAAAATATTACAAGAGCTGTTAACCAGAATAACTAATTTGAAGAGGAGCACAAATGTCCTGATAGACACAACACAGGAATTTCACAATGTAAACACAAGTATCAATAACTGAAAAAAACCAAACAGAGGAAAGATTTTCAGAGCTTGAAGACTATATTTCAGAAATAAGACAGACAAAATTAGAAAAAAAAAATGAAAAGGAATGAACAAAACTCAGAACTGTGGTGTCATGTTAAAAAACCAAACCTATGATTAATTGTGGTACCTGAAAGAGATCAGGCAAAGGGAACCAAGTTGGAAAACATGCCTCAGAACATCATCAAGGAGAACTTCCCCAACATAACAAGACAGGTCAACATTCAATTCAGGAAACCCAGAGAACCTTAGTAAGACACTTCTTGAAAAGATCAACCTCAAGACACATAATCATCAGATTCTCCAAGGTCAAAATGAAGGAAAAAACAGTAAGGATAGCCAGAAAGAAAGGCCAGGTCACCTACAAAGGGAAGCCCATCAGACTAAGAGTGCACTTCTCAGCAGAAACTCTACAAGCAAGAAGACAACAGGGGCCAATGTTCAAAATTCTTAAATTTAACAAAATTCCAACACAGAATTTTATATTCAGTCAAACTAAGCTTCACAAACAAAGGAGAAATAAAATCCTTTTCAGACAAGCAAATGCTGAGGATATTTGTCACCACAAGGCCCGCCTTGCAAGAGCTCCAGAAGGAAGCACTAAATATGGACAGAAAAACTATTACCAGCCACTGCAAAAATACCCTGAAGTACAAAGACCAACAACACTATGAAATGACTACATCAACAAGTCTGCAAAATAACCAGCTAGCATCAGGATGATGAGATCAAATTTAAATGTAACAATATGAATCTTAAATGTAAATTGGCTAAATGCCCCAATTAAAAGACACATAATGGCAAACTGGATAAAGAGTAAAGACCCCTCAGTGTTTTCTATTCAAGAAATCCAACTCATGTGCAAAGACACACATAGGGTCAAAATAAAAGGATGGGGGAAATTTTATCAAACATATGGAAAGCAGAAAAAAGCAAGGGTTGCAATCCTAGTTTCTGACAAAACAGACTATAAGGCAAAAAAGATCAAAAAAGACAAAGTAGAATGGAATGGTAAAGAGATCAATTCCACAAGAAGAGCTAACTATTCCATATATATATATATATATATATATATACCCAATATAGGAGCAGTCAGATTCATAAAACAAGTTCTTAGTGACCAACAAAGAGACTTAGACTTCCACACAATAATAGTGGGAAACTTTAATACTCACTGACACTATTAGACAGATCATTGAGACAGAACATTAACAAAGACATTCAGGACCTGAATAAAGCTCTGGATCTAGTGGACCTGATAGATATCTACAGAACTCACAACTCAAAAAACAACAGAATATATATTCTTATGACCACATGGTACTTATTCTAAAACTGATTTCCTAATCGGAAGTAAAACACTCCTCAGCAAATGCAAAATAACTGAAATCATAACAGTCCCTGAAATCACAGCACAATCAAATTAAAACTCAAGATTAAGGAATTCACTTAAAACCACAAAACTACATGGAAACTGAACAACCTGCTCTGCTCCTGAAGGACTTCTGGATAAATAGTGAAATTGAGGCAGAAACCAGTAAGTTCTTTGAAACTGATGAAAACAAAGAGACAACGTACCAGAATCTCTTGGATGAAGCTAAAGCAGTCTTAAGAAGGAAATTTATAGCACTAAATTCCCACATCCAAAAGCTAGAAACATCTAAAATTGGCACCCTTGTGTCACAACTAAAAGAACTAGAAAAACAAAGGTAAACAAACCCAAAAGCTATCAGAAAACAAGAAATAACAAAGATCAGAGAAGAACTGAAGGAGAGAGAGACATAAAACCCTTCAAAAATTAGTGAATCCAGGAGCTGTTTTGTAAATAAAATAAATAGACTGCTAGTAGGACTAATAAAGATGAAAACAGAGAAGAATCAAATAGACACAATAAAAATGATAAAGGGGATACCACCACTTATGCCACAGAGACACAAACAACTATCAGAGAATACTATAAACACCTCTATGCAAATAACTAGGAAATCTAGAATAACTGGATTAATTTCTGGACACATATGCTCTCCCAAGAATAATCCAGGAAGAAGTTGAATCCCTGAATATACTAATAACAATTTGTGAAATTGAGGCAGTAATAAATAACCTACCAACCAAAAAAAAAAAAAAAAAAAAAAAAAAACAGGAAAATTTATAGCTGAATTTTCCCAGAGGTAAAAAGGGGAAATGGTACCATATACTCTGAAACTATTCCAAAAAATTGAAAAGGAGGGACTTATCTCTAACTCATTTTATGAGGACAGCATCATTCTAATACCAAAATATGGGAAAGATATAAAGAAAATAGAAAACTTCAGGCCAATACTCCTGATCAACATCAATCCAAAAATCTTCAATAAAATACTGGCAAACCAAATTCAGCAACACACCATAAAGCTTATCCACCACAATCAAGTCATCTTCATCTCCACGATGCAAGGTGGTTCAATATATTCAAATCAATAAACATAATTCATTACATATACAGAACTAAAGACAAAGACCACACAATTACCTCAATAGACACAGGAAATGCCTTTGACAAAATTCAACATACCTTCACGTTAAAAACTCTCAATAAACTGTGTATTGATGGAACATATCTCAAAATGATAAGAACCATTTATGGCAAACCTATAGCCAATGTCATACTGAATGGGCAAAATCTGGAAGCATTCCCCTTGAAAACCAGCACAAGGAAAGGATGCTCTCTCTCATCACTTCTTTTCAACATAGTATTGGAAGTTCTGGCCAGAGCAATCGTGCAAGAGAAAGAAATAAAGGGTCTTCTAACAGGGAGAGAGAAAATTAGACAGTCTCTCTTTGCAGACGACATGATCCTATATCTAGAAAATGCCATCATCTCAGCTCAAATGCTCCTTAAGCTGATGAGCAACTTCAGCAGTCTCAGGATGCAAAAATCAATGGACAAGAATCACAGGCATTCCTACACACCAACAATAGACAAACAAAGAGCCAAATCATGAATGAACTCCCATTCATACTTGTTACAAAGAGAATAAAATACCTAGGAATACACTTAACAAGGGAGGCGAAGGCTCTCTTCAAGGAGAACTACAAACCACTGCTCACGGAAATCAGAGAGAACACAAACAAATGGAGAAATATTCAATTTTCATAGATAGGAAGAATCAATACTCTGAAAATTGCCACAGTACAAAAAGTAATTTATAGATTCAATGCACACAGCCCCTGTGATAGCATCCAGTTGATAAAATTGAATTAAACTGCAGTACATGAGAGAAGAAGAGAGCCTTCTTCTGTGGATTCAACTGATGCAGGCTGAATGAGAGGACTTCATTTCTCTCAAATGCTGTAGTTTAACTTGGAGAGAGGCTTGGAGACACTGTTAGGTAAAGATACCAGGAAATCTGCAGGAACTTCCCAAGACCTGGGACTGAGAGCAGGACACATTTTTAAATGTGAGAGCATATAAATGCACCCATTTTTTGGCAACCTGAAAGCATGTACCTGGAGACATTTTAGTCTCAGCTCAATCGCTAGAGCACCTTCTCTGGAGTAGAGTAGGGGTCTTCACAGTCAGAACTGTGAAAAGTGTCTCAGTAGTAGGAGCTGTAATTGTGTTTTCTTTGTCACAGACCTGGTACGGGAGAGGTACTACAGCAGCAGTTTTTCTTGACAACAAAACTTGTAGCCAGGGCCAGCTTGGCAACATGTAGCCAGTCCTCATGTGTCATCACCAGGTGCCCAGTCGGCTTCCCTGATATTGTGGTGCAGTGGAGTATTCTCTGCTTTATGCCCAGGGAGATCTTCATGCATTTGGAAGACCCACTCACCTGGATCAGCAGATGGAACTGCTCCCACCTTTTCTGTGCATAGTTTATGGTGCAGTGGGGCCCTCTCCATTCCACACTCAGGCAAACCTTCAGGTACTAAAAGCACCTGCTTGACAATATTGACAGACTGAGCCATCCCACCTTTCCTGTGTAGAGGTCCAGGTACAGTGAAGCCCTCTCTGCTTCATGCCCAGGCAGATTTTCAGGCATTCAGAGCACCTGCTTGCCTGATTTAGCAGTCTCAGTCATTCATTCCTACTGTGCAGATATTTTGGTGCAGTGAGACCCTCTCTGCCTAACACCCAGGCAGATCTCCAGGAATTTAGGGTACCTGTTAATGCAGAACAGCAGCCTGAGCAGTTCCACTATTTTTGGTAGAGATCCTGGTGCAGAAGGTGGGATTGGGGGCCCTCTTCACTCCACGCCCATGAGGATCACAAGGCATCTGAAACACTCACTGTCCTGGATTCGGAGTTTAGGCTGCCCCTCACACCAGGCAGAGAAATTGGCAGAGATTTCCTGACTCCATGCCTAGGCACACCTTTGGGAGCTTGGTGGCTGCTAACTGGATTCTTCTTTGGTGCTGGTGATTGTACCTGCCATCAGGGGATGTATAGGCAGACCTGTCTTGCAGAGCCCTTTCCATATTGCCCACCACTTCCCTGGGAGCTCAGACCACTGTGCACTTCAAGAGTCAGACCGTCGGGTGAGGTAACAGAGACCTTCTCCAAGTAAAAAACATTTAAGTATATATTTAGACACATCAGCCTCAGCTAGCTCTTACCCAGAAACACTACCTACTGGCTTTTAAGTAAACCCACACAGCCCAATATAAAACGTACTGACAGAAGTGCACAGGACTATACAAGCAAAACCAAAATATCCTATTCAGCATTCTCTTCAGTCACAGCCCCTAGGGAAGGAAACAAAGGGAAAGAAGAAAAATACAATAATATTTCAGATTTAAAAAAAATCTACCCTCAATAAAATAATTGCAAAAATTAGAAGTACCAGTGGGTCCAGACAAGAAGAAATTAGCATAGGAATTCTGGCACCATAAAAAAATCTGAATCAAATGACACCAAAGGATCACACTAGCTCTCCATCAATGGTTCTGAACCAAAATGGAAACTCAGAAATGACAGGCAAATAACTCAAAGCATGGATTTCAAGGAAGCTCCATGAGATCCAAGACAAGGTTGAAAGCAGATAGAAACTTCTAAAGCAATTTAGGAAATGAAAGAAGAGATAAATACCTGAAAAAACAAAAGAGAGCTTCTGAAATTGAAACATTTATTTAAGGAATTTCAAAATATAATTGAAAGTTTTATCAATAGATTAGACCAAGCAGAAGAAAGAATTTCAGAGCTTGAAGACCAGTTTTTTGAACAAACCCAGTCAGCTAAAAACAACTTCATCAAAAAGTGAGTGAAGGATATGAACAGACACTTTTCAAAAGAAGACATTTATGCATCCAACAAACATATGAGAAAAAGCTCATCGTCACTGGTCGTTAGAGAAATGCAAATCAAAACCATGGTGTGTATGTAAATTAGTGCAACCATTGTGGAAGACACTGTGGCAATTCCTCAAGGATCTAGAACTAAAATACCATTTGACCCAGCAATCCCATTACTGGGTATATATCCAAAGGATTATAACTCGTTCTATTATAAAGACACATGCACACATATGTTCATTGTGGCACTGTTTACAATAGCAAAGACTTGCAACCAACCCAAATACTCATCAATGATAGACTGGATAAAGAAAATGTGGCACATATATACCATAGAACACTATGCAGCCATAAAAAAGGGCAAGTTCCTTTCCTTTGTATGGACATGGGTGAATCTAGAAACCATCATTCTCAGCAAACTCACACAAGAACAGAAAGCCAAATACTGCATGTTCTCACTCATAGGTGGGTGTTGAACAATGAGAACACATGGACATAGGGAGGAGAACATCACACACTGGAGTCTGTTGAGGGGTGGGGAGCTGGGGGAGGGATAGCAGGTGGGGGGAGTTTGGGGAGGGATAACATTGGAAGAAATACCTAATGTAGATGATGGGGGGATGGATACAGCAAACCACCATGGCACATGTATACCTATGAAGCAAACCTGCACATTCTGCACATGTACCCCAGGACTTAAGTATAATAAAAAAATAAAAATAAATTTAAAAAATCTATTTCAAATGGAAAAAATATAAAGAAAAAACTTATAGGAAAATAAACAAAGTTTTTGAGAAATATGAGATTATGTATAGTGACTAACCCTTTAATTATTGGCATTCCTGGGAGATACAAAGAAAAAGAAAAAAACCTCGAAAACATTTTTGAGGGAACAATTCAACAAAGTTTCCTCAAATTGCTAGACAGGTAGACAGTCAGATACAAGAAATTCAGAAAACACTTGCAAGATACTATACAAAATCAGCATCAACAAAGCATATTATTACAAAACTGTCAAAGGTCGTTTCTGAAGAAAAAATCTTAAAGGAAGCCAAAGAAGGTCTAATCACATACAAATTGAAACTCATGAGGCTAACAGCAAACTTCTCAGCAGAAATGTTATAAATCAGGAAAGATTGGGGGCCTATTTTCAGCATGTTCATAGAAAAGAAATTCCAACCAAGGATTTGATATCCTACCAAGCTAAGCTTCATGAGTAAAGAAGACATAAAATCTTTTTCATACAAAGTACTAAGAAAATTTGTTACCACAAGACCAACCTTAAAAGACATCATTAAAGGAGTTCTAAACAGGGAAATTTAATATTAACACCTGCTACAAAAAAAAAAAAACACTTAAGTACATAGCCCACAGACCCTGCAAAGCAACCACTCAGAAAGAACTACAAAGAAAACAGCTAAGATCTTCATGATAAAACCAAATTCTAACATACCAATATTAACTTTGCATGTAAAAGATCTAAACAACCCACTTACAAGGCCGGATGAGAAGAGTCAGCCCATTGTCTGAGGTAACAGAGACCTTCTATAAAGCATAGAGTGTAAAGTTGGATGAAAAATTAACTGGCTATCCACATGTAGAAGACTGTAACTGAATACCTATTTCTTACCATATTAAAAACTCAATATGGATTAAAGATTTAAATGTAGGCCATAAAACCATAAAAATCCCAGAAGAAAATGTAGATAACACAATTCTGGACTTTGGCCATGGGTAAGAATTTATGACTAAGTCCTCAAAAGCATTTGCAGCAAAAACAAATTTGACAAGTGAGACCTAATTTAGCTAAAGAGCTTCTGCACAGCAAAACAAACTGTCAGAAAATAGGGAACCTACAGAGTAAGACAAAATATTCACAAACTATGCATCTGACAAAGGTCTAATATCCAGAATCTATAAGGAACAACATTCAACAAGTTAAAAATAAATTACTCCATTTAAAAGTCAGCAAAAATGTAAGACACTTCTCAAAAGATATAAAAGTAACCAAAAAACATGGGAAAAATGCTAAATATCACTAATTATCAGAAATATTCAACTCAAAACTGAAATGAGATACCAGTCTCAATGGCCATTATTAAAAAGTCAAAAAATAACAGATGCTGTTGAGGTCGTAGAGAAAAAAGAATTATTTTTATTTTTATGTATTTATTTTTTTAAAGATAAATGGCTTGGCCAGACTGATCTTGAACCCCTGACCTCAAGTGATCCGCCCACCTTGGCCTCCCAAAGTGCTGGGATTACAGGCATGAGCCACCACACCCAGCCAGAAAGAATTCTTATATAATGTTGGTGGCAATGTAAATTATTTCAGTCTCTATGGAAAGCAATTTGGAGATGTCTCCGAACTCATATGTTCATCACAGCACTATTCACAATGGCAAATACATGAAGTCAGCCTAGATGCTCCTCAATGGTGGATTGGATAAAGAAAATGTGTTTTTCTTTTTCCAGCTTCAAAACAACTTTATACAAAGTCACAGTGTCAGAACTCTGGTAGAAAACAGGGTGGGGATGGGGGTGACATCCAGCTCAGGAGGTATCCATGGTCTCACTTTCGAGCTCATTGAAGAGGAAGGCATCCTGGTACTCCTTCATGTACTGCATGGAGCTGGACTCGTCCAGGAAGAGTGAGTAGACCCATTTGATGTCGTCCACCTGCACCTCTGTGCCCTTGCATTTCCAGCACACCAGGCTGGCAGCCGTGATGAGCTGGATGGCATAGCACAGTGATGTCTCCAGCCCAGTGCGGGTCAGCACCGTGTAGGCATCCTTACTCGTCTCCACATCTTCCTCCTCACACCGGATGGGGAGGATCTGCTTCGTGTCTTTCTTGCTGTAGGGGGTGGTGGAGATGATGAGCAGCTGGTCCAGCAGGTCGATGGGGATGCCATGGGGGCTCTGGCAGCTGGTGTCGGATCCGTGTGATGCCACGGTTGGTGGCCATGATCAGGACAGGCGCCATGTCGCTCTCCAGGGCCCGGTTGAGGAAGGAGAAGCTCTCAATGTCCAGCATGTGGACCTCGTCGATGAATAGCACCCCAGGGATGATCTCCACCTTGCCCTGCTAGTGCCACTTGGCCACCTTGGCATTGATCTGCTCTCGAACTTCTGACTTGATCTCCCCTGTGTCACCTGAGAATAGCGCCAGGAAGCCCTGGGTGTGGGAGTTGATGACGTTGATCTCGTGCAGGGACACAGTGTGCACCACCTCCTTGTGTTTCTGGAGCTCCCCATCTGGGCACTGCATGAACATGGTCTGCGAGCCCATAGCATTGTAGTCTCGGGTGCATGTGAAGGAGCGGCCCAGCTTGGAGATTTTGCCCGTCCCCTTGTCGATGGTGATCACGTCCCCAGCCTGGACCTTGTCCTTGGTCAGGGACTCAATCATCTTCGTGCCCAGGTAGTAGATGGTCTCCATCTCAGTGGTCTTGAGGGTCAGTTTGCCCACCTTGGACCCCATCCCCGTTGCCGGCCGATCAATCTGGATCTCCACCACCTCCCCTTCGATGATCTCGGTCTCCTCCTTGATACGAATGCCAATAGACTGTCAGAAGGCCTGTATCAGTGCCTCGGTCTTGCTCATTTCCAGGGAGAAGATTTCACTACCAGCAATGGCCGTGAATGGCATGTCTGGGCCCAGGGCCTGCACCATGCCCATGGACATGGCTGTCTTCCCTGTGCCCGGCTGGCCAGCAATCAGGACTGCCTGCCCAGCAATCTTCCCTTCCCAGATCATCTCCAAAACAACGCCTGCTGCCTGCCATGCCACCAGCTGACCCACCATGCCCTGGGAAGCCTGCCTAGGCTCCAAGGCATTGTCCAGTCCCAGTCCCCGGATGTGAGAGTGAGCACCAATTCACTCAATCGTCATCACATTGTGGATCTCCGGGACTTTAGTGGCTGTCACAGTTGCCATGATGCTCACCAACTGCCAGTCAAACTATACTACAAGGCTACAGTAATCAAAACAGCATAGTACTACAAAAACAGACATGTAGATCAGTGGGACAGAATATAGAACTGAGAAATAAAGCAGCATACCTACAATTATATTAACTTTGACAAAGCTGATAAAA
>CAUYLG010077164.1:0-32062 GCA_963573385.1 Cacajao melanocephalus | reverse complement strand
CGCGCCCCCGCGCGCGCCCGCGGCCCGCCCCCCCCCCCCCCCCCCGCCCGCGGGCGCGGCGGGGGCGGCTGGCAGGATGGTTGGTTGAGGACTGGGGCTTCAAATTTTCTGCTCTCTCTTGCTCTCACTGTTGCTCATTCTGAGAAAAACCAGCTGTTGTAAGCTGCCTTATGGAGAGACTTGCATGGTAAGGAATGGAGGGAGGCCTCCACAGCCAAAACCAAGCAAGGACATAAACCCGCAGCCCAACATCCTGTAAGGAACCTGACTTTTCCAAGTGTGAGCCTTCAGATGAAATCACAGCCCCAACCAATGCCTGACTGCAATTTCATGGCAGATCTTGAGCTAGAGGTACTCAGCTAAGTTACACTGACATTTCTGTCCTGGAGAAACTATGAGAAAATAAATGGTTGTATCAAACCTTTAAGTTTTGGAATAATTTGCTACAGCATAAAAGATAATAATCTGCATCTCTAAGAAATCAGTATAATCCATTTCATTAGATGATGTTTAAAGATAATAAATATTATTACTTATTATTTAGAAATATGCAGTTAAAACAACTGAAAAGAGTTGCATCTATATCTCAGGACTAAGGAGTAGGAAGGGGTAGGACAAAGACTGCTGCCTTTTCATTAAACTCCTTGACTTCCAAAAGGTTGCCTCATACTTCCAAAATCCTCTTCCACAAAAGCCCTTTTTTGTGGGCTTCTGAAGAGCCAAAGCTTCATTTTAAGATCTCAAAATTGCATACCATTATATAATATTAGCATTTCCAAATGCATTACCTCTGTAATTCTCTCATTTCCTTTGATAGAAGGTGAGAATAGTGCAAATTTTCACATTGTTCTGAAAGCAGCAGAAAAGGACTTGCCAAGGAAAAGACTTCATAACTTTTTGGTGAGAAGTCAAATACTTAAAATGTAAATTATTTTAGTAGTCTGACATTTAATGAATTTGCAAAGGAAAAATAGAGAAAGTGTGAAAATTTCAGAAATTGACATTCATAAACTAAAACTTTAAAAAAGCTATTTAATTTAATGCTCAGCTGATAGGGTCTTGCTTGATTTAACTTCTTTCATTAAAAAGTCATATTGATTTCTTTGCTTTTTCCCTTTGAACTATAGCTTACATCTATAACCATGTCAAAAACACAGAAATCAGGAAAAACAGCAAGGCCCAAAGGACAAGGTAGAATTCTAGGATTTGAAGGAACTGAATTTATGCACCACCACTGACCTTCTTAAGGTTGCATGAACTCACTTAGGCTAATTAAAAACCATCTATGGAGTAAAAATAAGAATAAACATGCACCTCATAAGGCTGTGTTGGGACTAACAAATAAAATGGATCATAAAGCACTTAACCAAACAGAACCAAAAGGCTTGGAACTATATTCTATGTTAACAATATTTTGGTGTCCTCATTTAACCCCTAGAAATTGAAAAACATTGACTACAGACCTAGGAGCATAGAGATGGAAATAACTGGCTGAGAGTTTCCAAAGCAAATCTTTCTCCTTGAAAGAAGTGTCAGAGGTTTACTACTGAAATATAATTAAAATGAAAAAAAGTTTCCCAGACTGAAGGATGGCAAGTAATGAAAATAAAAACTACAGTCACCCACCACCCGTGATTGGTTAGGGGCTCACTATATGCCAGGCGTTGTGCTCAGCACATAACTTCATTATTTATTTACTTATCACAACACTCCCACTAATTGGGTATATTTATACTTATTTCATAAAAGGTCCCTTAAATAAATCATACAATAAGTACTTGATCTGATAGCCAAACAAATTTTTTAGTCCAAAAATCTGATAATCAAGAAAACACAGCAGTAGGAATTTAAATGTCCTGGGGTGGGCGGGGGGGAAGTTTGTTGTTTTCATGAAGAGAATGCTTTCCTGTTCTTTGCTCTTCACAGTTTTCCACATCTTGGCTCTACTAAGGGACCTCAGGCAAACAGTTTCTGTCTGAGGATGACTCAACCCAGGCCTCACTGACAGGACCAACAGCAACTGCATATCCTGAAAGCAGCCATCCATTAGCTGGTACTACTCAATGGAAAAAAGTGGAGGGGTCCATCTAAACAGAAGGATGGTTATTAGCTGAACCAATCAGATTCCATCTCTACACCATTTAATCTGGGAGCATGTGAAGATTTGGAGGGCAGAGAGAAGCAGGCTCAAATAGCACAGCTAATTCATATTAGTGGAAAATCCCTGAAATGAAGATCAAACTCTTCTGAGAAGTAGGCTCCACATGACCGAGCTCTTCCATGATTCCCTGACTTCCTGAATCTGGAGAGTTCAGCATTCCCTTAGTGTGCACTCTTTAAATCATCTTAGGCCAGGGTTAACTTCCCAGGGAAATGTGTTATGTAGCAGAGATTTGTTTATAACAAATTTATTGGAAAGTATGGTAGGAAACAACACCTTTAAAGTTGTGAGAAAGCAGGGTTGGGCGGAGCAAGAAGTCAAATTTTAACATAGTTTTATCAGAAGCCTCTGGTGTCCTGTGAAGAGTTCTGGAGCTGGGAGAGCCCTTCAGGGTTGGCCTGCAACAGAAGCAACAGAGCCTAGCTAGGTCTTTATGCCCTCAACATAGGCCAGGCATTAGGCAAAAGTTCTCCCAG
Source organism: Cacajao melanocephalus (assembly GCA_963573385.1). NCBI lineage: Eukaryota > Metazoa > Chordata > Mammalia > Primates > Pitheciidae > Cacajao > Cacajao melanocephalus. Next base: position 29,425 of record CAUYLG010077164.1, on the reverse strand, counting down.
ACAGGGCAAGTAGCTTGGATTAGAGAGCTTCTACTAGCACCGAAAATTCCCAGAGAGAGGCATAGCTATGAACCATCAGCAGCCAATATAGTCCTTGCAGCTATGGAATGAGTGCCTCTGTCCTGAAAGGTATAGCTGGGAAGTTCACCATAGCATCCACTAAAGCCCACCCTTTGTACAGTTTAGATCTGCTTGCATCATATAGTAAGGTCACCACCCCTTTCCCCCATCTACCAGCCTACACAGGAAGAACTCCTTCAAAATTTAGTTGGTCTTCGGGAGAAACTTACAAAAGAACAAATTACAAAAAATATTGCAGCTAGTATTGAGACCATAACCGGTATTCCTCTTCTTCCACATCTACTATGCATCTCACAACTATATAGTCAAAATAGCCTACCTCTGGCGGTAACCCAGCCTCTCATCCCTGAGGAATCTGAGCCCTTACACACCAGGCGCCTTTCAGTAGGTGATTGCTGTCCTTGGACATTTATCATTAAAACTGACTAGGGAAGTATCAAGAGATGCCACAGTCGACCAGCCGAATGTTAAATATGTTCTCCTCTGCTGCTATCATGGAGCTGCCACTCTACCTCACCTTAGTGACCAAGGTTAACTTTCTTGCTAATATTATGACTCCTCTCCTTCTCTACTAGTCTCTAAACACAAGAAATCCAAAGTGACTAGGTGGTATCCATAGCTGAAAGTTTAAAGGAGTTCTTTCTGTATTTCCTGATGGAAATGTTCAGAACCTAAAATTGCAAGAACAGGAAGTACAAACTATCCAAGTGGATCACTGAAAGTTATGCTAAACAGGGCCATTTCTACTTCACAGATCACTCACTGTCTTATGGCATATACTGTACACTGGAGAACAGTGCCTTACCCTCAATGGGTTTCATCTTCAAGCTGGCACCTGAGATGAACCTTCAAAGTTCATTCCATCACTCTATTGGGCAGGATGTTCTATGTGGCATGGTATGTTAAAGGAAAATTGTGTCCTGTGGACATGTGCCCACTGCCTTCCTCCTTCACCATAAAGTGGGTCCTTAGGTCTCAAGTGATATGATACAGAGCACCATGTTTGTAGATCAAACATTGTATAAGCCCTCAGGCAGTGAGGCCTTCAAACAAGAAAAGCAAGTCCATATTTAGAACATGTGTCATCTCAAAAAAAAAAAAGAACATGTGTCATCTCATCATCTCCAGTTAAGATGAACAGTTGTCTCTTCCATGTTGGAAAGAGTTCAATGTACTTGACCTGCCACCAAATGGTTTATTGTTCTCCTAAATAGAGAGCACAGCCGGGCACCATGGATCATCCCAGAACTTTGGGAGGCTGAGGCAGGTGGATCACTTGAGGTCAGGAGTTTGAGAGCAGCCTGGCCAACATGGTGAAACTCTATCTCTACTAAAAATCCAAAAATTAGCTGGGCATGGAGGTGGTCGCCTGTAATCCCAGCTACTCAGGAGGCTGAGGCATGAAAATCACTTGAACCCAAGAGGTGGAGGTTGCAGTGAGGCAAGATCACACCATTGCACTCCAGCCTGGGCAACAGGAGTAAAACTCTGTCTCAAAAAATAAGAGAGAGAGAGAGAGAGAGACAAAGAGAGGGAGATAGAGTGCGCTATACTGGGGGCTAAGTGTTTATTTCTGTGGCTGACATATCAGACATTAAGCACCAACAGTAGCTAGAACAACCTCTGTGAGTGGCATCCCAGGCCTTGGGGCCCAAGCATAGCCTTCACCCTGTAACAAAGGCTATTCTATTGTGCCTTCTGTGGAATAAGGAATAACAGAGGCTGGCTGACATTGACTGGCAGGTCATTCTGTCTACTTGATTGTTACTGTCTCTTCCATAGTGGATATTCTCTAGTGAGCATTAACAGAGACACAACAATCTTTATACTTTGTGCCTACTTCCACATGCTCAGATCTCCTTGTTCCTGATTTTCCAATCTTTCTTGTTTGCAGCACCTGCTTAAATCACAAGCCATTCACCATTACCCAGGAATCTAGATATATCTTTACTGGAGGTGTCACACAAGTGTTGACCACTGTGGATATTTACTTTTATTGCTACTTAGGGAGCCTCACCTGAGTGGTGTGGTCATGAAGCAGCAATCTACTCTCAGTTTGCATCCATGTACTAAGCTAGTTTATCCATAAACTGAGTTAGGCCTTTTTCTTCTTCAATTAATTGGTCATAAAAGATCCTCCACAGGGTCATAAGAGGGAGCTGAGGAAGTAATGCTGGTGCAAGAGTGGTGACACTGACATGGGGTTCCAGGTTGACTTGCGCCTTCTGGACCGACTCATGACATAATTAAGATGTACTGCTTCCATCTTTTGACAAATTGTTGTTGATCTTGTCCAGCAATGACCTGGTGGATCTGACCAAACCCAGTGCATAATGGGTGGTGCTGACACAGGTTCAGAAACTCCATCTCTACCAAGGTCCGGTAGAATGCCAGGAGTTATTACGGAATAACACACGATTCTCTGCTACAGATATCCATCCCTTCAGAGTCATCCCAAATAGAGGCAAAGTAGCCAGACATTTTTGCCTCCATGTCAAACAGCTAAAAGATAGAGGGAAGAGATGCAATCTTGAATGCTGCAGCTCCCTTCTGCTCAGGGCAATTCCTGTGGATGGCCTCAGTTTGAATCATGGGCAGCCAACACTCCCAGCAGCTAGGGGAACGTGACTCTCAGTGCAACATAGGGAGATGTGTGTGGCACACTATAGCATCCACCACAAGTAGCTTGAGTCAGACCACTTTCTTGCTACAAAACTAGCCTGACTAAAAACAGTAGAATTTACTGTTTGCATTTGAGAGGTGCATCCAGAAAACAACAGACTCGTGATCACCCCCAAACAAAAGTTTGCCAGTTCAGAGAGAAAATGAGTAGACTTTGAAAGCCAGTGTTTAATGAAATACTCAACAATGGTGAACTTCTCTCGCATAAGGTACATACATGGAATTAAAGCGGTAGTAAGATAGCCTGAATCTGGTATTGTGAGCTTTTAGAGTTAGTGGTAGAAACAGTATGATTTTTATAACTAGTTAAACTTCTTTATATAGGCCTATTCTTGAAATTTATCCTAATGTCTAGGAATTCATACTTAAAATGTTTTCCTACAGACAATTCCAACTTAAAGCAAATTCTATTTCAAAGTTTCATTTGAAACTCGACACTCTATAGAGGCAACACTATGGCTGGCGATCAGGGCCCTGAGGCCAGTTCACTAAAGCCTAATACTAAAAAAGAATTACAAAACAATAAACCGCTATCTACAATGAAATTCCTGTAACAAAAAGTATCTTAAACGGAATGATTGAAGGGCCTGGAAGCAGTAAGAAACAGACGCATTTTCTGAGTTGTAAGAAAGAAAGGCAGGGTGTAATATAGGAAAAATTATCTTCACTCCCATCTTATCCTGTCCCCAATTTTAGGCATAACCATTTTATTTGACTGTTCTTGGTGTTCCCTTGAGCACTTTATACAGCCTTCTAATGGCATTTGCCTCAATATTTTAATACCTTATTTAAATGTCTGCCTTTTTATGCACTCAGTACCCAGCATCTTTCTAAAGCATTTTATGTATAAATATATCCCTGATAAAAGAATGAGTGAATAAATGAAGACATCAATAAAAAGAGCTCATTACCCTGGAGGAACTACCCTGGTCCTCTTGACACTTCAGAAATGGCACCTAGAATTTCATCAATGTCTTCCTGGGAATGAAAAATTGAAAGCTGACAAACCTCATTTTTTTTTTCAGAACTACTTATTAACTTGAATTTTCTACAGGGCTATTTTGCTTTTTCTCTGAGTTTATGGCAGACACAAGGATGGCAGCCCAAGGACCAGTGAGAATCCCACCTCTGTCCCTCCTGCTGCCAAGACAGTGGCAGTGTAAAAACAGCAGTTCTAGAAATCTAAGAGCTCAGATTTTTCACAGTGAACCATTTTCCTGATGGAATTCCATATTTTTAAGCTTTACCAGCTCCCAGCCCCATTCTGATGATACATATAAGGTGCATGCCACTGCAGCTATAATGAGTTTGGGTTCAAGGTGAAACCTTTAAGGGACAATCTAAAACCACATTTATATTATTTCAACATATATATGGTCCTTATTCTTCTATCCCAAAACTCAGCTGGAGTTGCCTCTCTTTTAAAATTCAGACAAGTGTAGTCTAAACTCCTACACCATTTCCTTCCCTACTCCCAGAGGAAATTTTCTGTCCCTCCCAATTGCACTTGAAATTCTTTAGAAAGAAGGAGAAGAGCACTTCTATTTACAAATATTATATTCTCTTACTTGATTCTGGCTTCAAGTTCTTTTGAACTCCATAAGCTGGGTTGAGGAATGCTTTCATTATGATTCCAACCACCAATTCCTTCCCCACATGAAGTACCAACAAGCTGAAGACTGGGCATAGGTCAGACCTCTACTCTAGTTTGGGAAAGGACAGAACTATGTTGCAGTGTCCAGCAAACTAAATTAAAAACTGGATATAAGATGCCCACACTAAGCCTCTACTTTCAGGGATCATTTCTATAGTTTATTCCTAGAGAAGTTTATCTGAAAGGTAGACCAGCAGTCCCCAGTCCCTGGGCAGCCTAGCAGTACAGGCCAATGGCCTGTTAGGAACCAGGCCACCCAGCAGGACGTGCATGGCAGGTAAGCCAGCATTACCGCCTGAGCCCTACCTTCTTTCAGATCAGCTGCAGCATTAGATTTTCATAAGAGTATAAACTGTATTGTGAACTGTGCATGCCAGGGATCTAGGTTGCACGTTCCTTATGAGAATCTAATGCTTCATGATCTGAGGTGGAACAGTTTCATCCTAAAACCAGCCCCTGAACTCGACCTGTGGAAAAATTGTCTTCCACGAAAACAGTTCCTGGTCCCAAAAAGGCTGGGGACCTCTGAAGAGCACTGGAAACCAGGAGGAGGAGCAAGGAGGAGGCACAGAGCTCTCTCCTGAGTGCCAGGCCAGCTCTTGGTGTTGCTTCGCTGCAGGTGCCATTTGGCATTGAGGATTGATTTTCTCTTCCTCCAGGAAAGTAAGCAGGAGAGGGCACAGTCTGAGTGGTTCCCTATACCCAAAGGGTAATAAATCATTCTATTATAAAGACACACCCACACATATGTTTATTGTGGCACTGTTCACAATAGCAAAGCCTTGGAACCAACCCAAATGTCTATCAATGATATACTGGATAAACAAAATGTGGCACATATATACCATGGAATACTATGCAGCCATAAACAAGGATGAGTTCATGTCCTCTGCAGGGACATGGATAAAGCTGGAAACCATCATTCTCAACAAACTGACACAAGAGCAGAAAACCAAACACCACATGTTCTCACTCATAAGTGGGTGTTGAACAAAGAGAACACATGGACACAGGGAGGGGAACATCACACACCGGGGTCTGTTAGGGAGTGGGGCACTAGGGGAGGGATAGCATTAGGAGAAATACCTAATGTAAATGATGGGGTGATGGATGCAGCAAACCACCATGGCACATGTATACCTATGTAACAAACCTACACATTCTGCACATGTACCCCAGAACTTAAAGTATAATTTTAAAATGTTTTAATGTCTTTTAAAGATGCTCGGATTGTAAATATCCCTCACTATGCCCACTTCTTCAGGTCACTGCACACACCATGTAAATTCTTGGCTTTATTGCTACAGCTGAGCTTCTTTTCCCCTGGCCAGTCCCGGGCAACCTCCAAATTCTTGTTTTATTGATAATGTCAGTTTCAATTTTTTTTTTCTCATTCCTACACTTTCCAAGTCTTTTCCTGATGTTTATCTTTCATTCACAGTCAAAAAACTCACCTATTCCAAAGAGGAATTCTGAGACTTCCTTAGGATTCAAAAGTGGCTACAGGCTGCTGGGATTTAAAATAGCAGATTGTTTCTACTGCACACAAAGACTAGCTGAGTACAATAGACAACTCTCAAGGGGTTCCCCTCTCACCAGGCTTCCACCCTGCTAGGAATTTCTGCACACTGGGGAACAGTGGGCAGCCATGTGATTCTCCCCAGACCCCACCCACCACTCATAGGTCCTCAAGAGAACACCTAATCAAAGCCGGAGGAACCCCATTTTCTCTCCCAGGAATCAGTATCAGGAATTAAACACCAGGGCCTGAAATCAGAGACAAAGTCACACTAAGTCCCGCACTCAGAGAGAAGGGTAGCCCACTCCCACTGCCAAGCTCCTGAGGACTCTGGCTTCCGTCCTCCTCTGGGTGAGGCTGAGCTGCTCTTTTCAGCATCCAGGGGATACTTCAAAGTCCCTTCATGGCTTCAACTAGGTAGTGTTCATTTTTATTACTTTTACCTAAAAGAACTTTGAAGAATAGAAACCTTCAGACAACCTCACAAAGAAAACCATACAAGCTCTTAGAGAAAGAGAGTCAGCAAAAATGTTTTAAAACATTCAAATTAGCCTGTGTCCTCTGATCAAGGAGGTAGTCAGCCGTTATTGCCAGAAAATGAAATGACCATGAATTCTCTTATAGCTAGAGGCATTCATTTTACAAAACAACCCGAGACACCTTGTTACATGTAACAGTGAAACGACCAAATTCAGAGGCTTTCACTTACTTCTAGGGGAGTCAGTAATTCATTCCAGGAAAGGTGTGGAATTAAAATTGTCATTACAGCTCAGCAAAGCAAGACCTAGGAATACCTACCCCCCATCACAACATTCCCTAAAAGATTTGGGGTGGGGGTGGGGGGATTGTCTAAAAGTTTTGCCTTTTTTTTTTTTAAACTTAGTGGTTCCCTACCATCTGTCATTTCCAGGAAGAGACTGAGAAAGGCTGCTGTGCAGTCTCTGACCTATTACAAAGATTAAACCAGCTGTGTACATAAGGCTGTTTTCTCTGTTAATCGAGTTATCGCTCCTTCCATGCCCTTGAATCTCAAAGTGAAACTTATAAATAATCTGATCTTAACATTTAAAATATGCACTCTCCTTCTGCCCGCCAGAAGGTAATGAGCAGTCTAAAGTCACTCAGCCTGGATTTCCTCTCCCTAATTGCCCTAAAAATTAAATAAAAAGCTTCCTGCATCCCTTCTGCTGCTCAACGAAAGCAGGATAAAATACAGCAAATTCTAGTAAGCCAGCATGCGTGAAGTTTTCTTCCTTGCTCCTTAACACCACATTTACATTCCCTTCCAAACAGCAGTAACTTCTCTGCCTCTTTATCTCCATAGAAATCAAATCGCTATAGTTCAAATTCATGTTGCAGAGAGAATTTTCTTCTATTAGAAAAAGATTGTCTTCCATTTTGCAGTAAGGAGTTTTTGTTTTATTTCTCTAATGTAAGATTGGAAAAGGGAGAGAAGGGAGGCTTGAATTACAGGACTATTTAAGCCATAATATTTAATTTCAAACTTTGTCCTTTACAGCCGATTACCTCAGCTGCCATCTCTCTCTCCTGTTCCCTCATTTTCTGCTGAAAATTGATCTCATTGTTCTTGTCTGAATAAAAAGGCCCAGGCTCAGGGCATTTCAATTGGCTTCAGCTCAAGAATAAAAGATCGCTTTAAAAGTGAAAATCACGGTTTTTTGCCAATTCAAATCACATTACTTATTTCCCTCCCAGGCCACTCAGGACAGCCTGCGCTGCACCCTTCAGGATCTCTACACACTGCTGAGAGGTTGGGCAACCTGCCACTTCACTGGCAATCTCCCTGGCTGCGTGACCTGTGGGTTGATGGGGAGACCTCAGACACCTGCTCAGAGGGGCCTTCAATGGGCAATATCAGGAGAAGCACTATACATTTCCATGTAATGCCCCAAAGGGACAACTTTTGCATTTGACTTTATTTTCCGCGTCACCATTAGCCACTTACATAGAAATACCGTTATTTATCACCAGCCTATAAGAGAAAATGGATATTCAAGCTTATTCGGAAAGTAACGACTTCAGAGCACCTCAGAAAAAAACTTATGTCACTGGAGCACTGTTTCTGGAGTCCCTGTTGCAGAAATACAGTACACCTGTGACAGGGCTACTACAAAGCTTCCTGTGTCTCCTCTAATAGGAATCTCCACTCTTCTTCCTCTCCGTGTAATCATCCCACCATTTCCTACATCCTCCCCTCATAAACATCCAAACAGGTCTTTCCTGGTTTGATTTCTATGCTCTAAACAGGTAGTGAACTAGCAAGAATTCAGAGAAAGAAAAATGGTCAGTTCAATTAGCATCAGGTAAAGCAAATGCAGCAAAAGGATAACGATTGGAGAATCGAGGTGAAAAGCACACAGGAGCTTGTTGTTCTATTGTTGTAAGTTCTCTGTAAGTGCGAAATTATTTTAAAATAAAATATTATAAAAATAATGCTGTATTTATACCATATAACTTTGTGCTCACCAAAAAATCTAATCAAGACAATATTTGTAGAGGTCAACTGAACCAGAGAGTGTCACAGGGAGAGAAAAATATTCAGGATTGAAATAAGAGGGGGAAAATTACCCGAGTTAAAATATGTAAACCGATTAATGGTTTTACTATGGAGATTTATTCCCAGCTTTAGTTTATGAGTCTAGTTTCACAGCAACCGCCACACGGAGGTTGCCACCAAGCTCTGTTTGTGAGTCGCAAGGCTTATCCTAAAGGACTATTCATATATTTTCAAACACTTTCTTGTGTCAGTCACAAAATGCCCCAAGAGAGTCCTCAATCTTTATATCAGCATCAAGCAAACACAGTCCTGGGACAAATTAAAACATGGTAAGCATAAAACTCGGCCCTGAGACAGATTAAAATGAGCAAGGTATTTGCCGACATCAAACTGAGATGGCAAAGTTTAATCAATAATGATAATGAGTTCCTTACCGACAAAGAATTATTCACAAAGATGGAGGGGACAGGGTGGCAGCCACGAGTGAAAGGAAGCCAAATTCTGTTTCTGGATGATGTTACATTACCTATTACCCAGGTGAAGCATATAGTGTGTTACCTTTGAGACACAAAGGGACAGATTATCATCACAATTGTTCAATTAAGTGGCAAACAGGCTTGTTGTTTCTATGAAATCCACGGTGCATGGCACTGGCATGAGTGCAACCTTCTCTTTTCAATATGCAAAATTCTTTCAGTTCATCAAGGCTCAGTTCAAATCGCCAATCCTTTTTGAAGTTTTCTCTGACTGAATAAATCTACTAAGCACAGCACAGGTGCAAGAGAGAGGCTATTTTTTAAACTGCAAGCAGCCCCTTTGGGACCTGAGAGAATTTGCTGTTTCACATAGAAGTTTTCAGGGCAGAACCTTTTGGTGGAAATGTTACCTAACAGAAAATATTTGAGGCAATTTAGGAGTTCATTTTTAGCCTGCCCCTGGAGTAAATATCACCTAAAACTCAAAACCATGGACCCAAACTACCACATATATAGAAGAAATCTAAAAGCTATGACAATTCTCCTCTTAGCTATACCTAAGACACTACTGGTAAAGTAATGGATAATTTTTGTTCTCATAATAAATTCATTCAATAGATAAAATAACCAATGTACAAAAAGAAAAATAAATGCCGCCAAACGAACTAATGGATCATGTTGGAACAAACTCGTGGCTTCAATAAAGGATCAGTATAACACAGCAAACTCCAGAGACCAATCTCTGGGCTTGAGTCCTGCCTCTGCTGCCCACTGGCTATAGAACTTCAGACAAGTCACTTAACAGCTATGTACCTCAGTTTCTTCATATTTAAAAAGCAATAACAGTACTATATCTCTCATTTGGTTGTTGTAAGATTAAAGAGTCCAAATTATGTGAAGTCCTTGGACTCATGCCCAGCACACAGTAAGTGCTCTATAATTAATAGCCATTATTACAATTTTATATTAAGCCCCAATTTAAATGGTCAAGTAACAAAAGGGATTGACCTGTAACTAATTGCAGAACTATGGAGAACTGATTTTAGGTCTTTCTTCCTTCATTATTCCTCTGTGTTCTGAAATAATTCACTCACTTTCTTACAAGTTTCATCATCTAGGAAACATAAATAAATATTAAACATCATAAATTCCTTTTAGTGCTATGCAAAGAATAAACTGAAGGAGGCAAGACTGGTGCAGGAGTATCATTTAGAAGGCTATTGCAGTATAGTCCAAATGAGACATATTCATGGTTTGAACCTTGCTGGTGGCAATTTAGATGGTGAAAAGTGTTGAGATTCAGAATGTATTTTGGAGGACTTGTCAATGAGTCAAACAATGAAGATAAAAGGAAAGAACAATCCAGGATTATCCTTGTGTTGGTAGGAACAACCACATGGATGGTATTGTTGCCAGGAAAATAGAAGAGCCAGGTATGGTGGTGCACACCTGTAGTCCCAACTACTCTGGGAGCTGAGGTTGGAGGACTGCTGGGGGCCAGGATTTCAGAGCTGTAGTGTGTGATGATTGCACCTGTGACTAGCCCCTGCACTCCAGCCTGGGCAATACAGAAAAATTCTATTTTAAAAATATATACACCATGGAATACTATGCAGTCATAAAAAAGGATGAGTTTGTGTCTTTTGCAGGGACATGGATAAAGCTGGAAACCACATTCTCAGCAAACTGACAAAAGAACAGAAAACCAAACACTGCATGTTCTCACTCATAAGTAAGTGTTGAACAATGAGAACACATGGACACAGGGAGGGGAACATCACACACTGGGGCCTATTGGGGGATGGGGGGCTAGGGGAGGCATAGCGGAGGGGGCATAGGGGAGGGACAGCATTAGGAGAAATATCTAATGTAGATGATGGGGTGATGGATGCAGTAAACCATTATGGCACGGGTATACCTATGTAACAAACCTGCACATTCTGCATATGTACTCCAGAACTTAAAGTATAATTTTAAAAAATAAAAATAAATATGGAATCTTTTTTAAAAAAGAAAGAAACAAAGAAAGTCCCAGTCTCTAGTAATAATACAAAAATTAGCCAGGCGTAGTGGCATGCATCTGTAGTTACAGCTACTCGGGAGGCTAAGGCAAGAGAATCGCTTGAACCCAGGAGGCGGAGGTTGCAGTGAACCAATATTGTACCACTACTCTCCAGCCTGGGCAACAGAGGGAGACTCCGTCTCAAAAAAAAAAAAAAAAAAAAAGTAAATAATTAAAAAGGAAGAGGAAGAGAAGAGAGACTGGGAAAGAAAGGGCTTTGGGCAAGGAGAAATAAAAAGTTCAGTTTGGGACATGTTAATCTGAAAGTTTTTATTTAATATCCAAGTAGAGAATCAGGTAGATAGTTGCATATATAAATCTGAAAAAAAATCAAAGCAGAGGTCAGTGATCAAGATATAAATATAGAGTTATCAATATTTAATGATCTTCCTATATTTAATGGAAGCACATTCAAAAAGATTAGAAGGCCAAGGACCAGGCACAGAATGGATCAATCCAAAATTTGGAGGTCCAGCAGAGAAGCCTCGAAAAAGAAACCGACAAGAAATAGGAAGTTGCCAAAAGACCAGGAGAGTGTGGTGTCATGGAAACCAGCACAAGACAGTTTTCACAAGCAGCAACACTCAGCTTCGGAGATCAGACCAAGGAGTCCCACCTTTAAAGCAAAAAATATATATACATATCTTTCCCCATCCTAATTTTGAAACAGTTAACTATGCCTCTTAGAGTTAAATGCAATGGTTAACTCCATCTTAAAAGATAATGCATGTCAAATGAAGGCAGGCAGGCAGGGAGTAAGGAGGGAACATTTTGGTTATAACCAGATTACTATTTGTGTATTGAAGACTGATGTAACAGAATCACATTAGAGAGTCATTTTCACTAAAAATTCAGATGTGCAAACCTTGTTGACCAAGACCACAGTGAGGTATGATTTGTGTAGGGAAGAGCCAACAACTTGAACCCCAAAGTCCCCTGCAGCAAACATGGCTGTTTCCCTTCTGCTGCCTATTACAACAATTTTCAGCAGCTTTCAAACCCATTTAGGAGACCAGGGTAGCCGGCAGCACCACAGATCACTGCCAACAGTTGAACAATTCTGTTTCAGCCAAACACAGAAAAAGACTGGGCAAAAGCATCCACTATCTTTATTCTGCACTTCCAGCACAATTTTCTTTTGGAAATATGCAAAACTTATATTCTAAAGTTCAGAATCAAGTTCTGTTTAGAAAAACAAAGGCAAGGAAAGATTTGCAATCTGAGGAAGTGACTTTCAAACAAAAAGGCACTGAGGCATCATGTAATATGTGCTAGACTCCAGAGCCCAAGAGAGTGAGTTAGTGATAGATTTTCAGCCTTATCTCTTTCAATGTGTCTGCCTTTCTTGGAGTTACACCCCCTAACATGATCTGGTCTGTGGCTTAAATTGTGTTTCTGCAAGAACATCCTATCCTGAGGCCCTGGGTTTGTGTCACTGAAGAGAGATTTAGCAGCCTGGATAAGCACACCACTGTCCGTGGGAGGATTAATGTCATTTACTTAGCATTTATGTAGCACTCATATTCATGATTACTGGCCATTCCTCATAGGATCTCTGGGAGGTAGGTGATCACCATTATCTTCAGAATTCAGTGCGGCAGAACAACTTGCTTAGGGTTACACAATAAGAGGCTAAAGCAGAGCTCCCTTGTGCTGTCCAGCCCAGGAGACATAGACTTTCATTGCAAGCAGTTCATCAGCAGGAGCCCCGGCAGCTGAATGGGAGTCAGGGAGTCCAAACCCAAACCAAAAGTAAAAATCCTGCCACCCTCCTGCTTCCAGTATATTTCCCAAGGTGATCTCTTTCCAAATACAAGGCCAGGGAAAGAATGCACTTGGCAGTGTCCACCTAGCAGCAGTAGGTATGTGGAACGGTCACTCTCCCCATTCCCAATGCCCACCCTCAGCGCTACCTGCTGCACATCAAAGAGAAAGCCCACATGAGCAGTAGTCCCTGCTTTTTTCTCTTACTCATCAAGAGCCTGTGCTACTTAATCTCCTTCCTTCTCCAAGCACACAAACACACTTGAACGCTCTACGGCCAATTCTACATCACATATCCCATTTCCAATTTAGAGATGGTTTATATCCCTGTGTCTTTAGAAGGTCTCATCAATTTGGTTTCTTCTCACTTAATTTCTCCTCCTCTGCACATACGGCAAGCTGTGTTTTTTGAAGCATACTTTCCCCTGGGACACTTTTTATTCTCTAAGCTCTTGAATAATGTCAACAGAATTTATTATCAAACAAGTGCATCTTGGACTCATTCAAGTAGGAGTAGAACCAATGTGGCTTTAGGGGAAAAGCAATCTCACAAGGCAAACCTCTTTTAATAGGAAGACCTAGATTTAGGAGTTGAAGAGATATGAGTTCAAATCTTTGCACCAGTACTAACTAGTTGTGGGATCTTGACGAATTGCTTAATCTCTCTGAGCCACAGTTGCCTCATTTCTAGACCTGGATGATAATATGCCTTGCAGCATGGCCATGAGGAAATAACAATGAATGGTATGTAGAGAGCCTGGCAAATATGAGTTGCTCAATAAATGAAAGTAATTGCTATTTTTAATAAATGTCTTGAGTTCTGTGAATTTCAGTCTCTTAAAGCCAAATTCACTGTGAAGATTAAATGAGGTAATATGTATAAAATACCACACACAGTTATAACACATAGTAGGCAAGAAACTTTTTCGCACACCAAGGGAAGAATTCTAGGAATACTCTGTAGCATCCTAATTTTGTTTTACAGATAAGAAAATTAAGGCTTATTGCCCAATATCCAACATGACATAGTTGCTATAATCAGTTCTCAAATCAGTCTCCCTTCATATCCAAAACAAAGTTCATAGGTCTTTATGTTTGCTAAAGAAATATATTTGAATTATAACACAGTTAGATCCACAGCTAAAATGTTAAATGAATAATAAATGATATCTAACTTATAATTAGTATATACTATGTACCAAGCATGGTGCTGAAGATTTACATATATCAAGTCCTTTAATGAAAAGAAAAATACTCTTTCTATTGTTTTAAAACCTGAGTAGATACGGTATCAGTCTTGAGCCCTGTCCTTGTTCTCTGTCTAGTGGCATTGCAACAGCTATGTTGGTTCATGTTAGTAAAACAAAGTCCATAAGCAAGGTGATTGCCGCAGTTGCCCCAGCATGCAGCACAATATGTGTCTTTTGCTAGAGACACAGTTTTGGACAAATGCCCTGGCACAAGTCAGCAGCCTAGATGTCTCTAGCCCTGTTTGATCTGCCTCAGGCACCTCATCCAAAAGGCACCATACACTCCCAGGAAATATGGTCTATGTTAAAAGCCAAAGGAAAGGGGATTTTCCATACTGGTGCGATTGCAAGGAAGTCAGGCCTGCCTGAGGCCATAGCAGGAAGAGGCACTGCGTTGTGATTTCTGTCCTATGCACATCCATCTTGGCCTGCCACACTTACATTCCGGTAGCCCCAAGCCCTCTTCAGCCAAAAATAAATCATGCATGTACACTTGCACTTGCACACCCAAACACACACACACAGAGAGAGAGAGAGAGAGAAAGGCATGTTCTGACTCTTCTTGGCATATATTTTGGATCAGCTTCATTAGGGTAACCATCTGGGTCATTTCAATTCTGTTTCCAGCCCTGAAATAATTATGGCAGCTGATTCAGCCATTCCCCCTCCCCTATTTCTCCCCACTCCCTACCTCCCCCCATCTACCAGCTGCATAAGTGTAAAACTCGGTAAAGAGAATATAATTAATGTTTTGGAAATATTGGAGAATTTTTTAATCCACATGGGCTTATATGATCAGAGGTCTACAGCTAGTCTCTTTGCTGGTCAGAGCAAAAGAAAGCCCATACTACCGTGGAATAATTACTTAGAATTGCAGTATCTTCTCCCTACCTCATTTTCTGATCTCTCTGAACTCTCTGATGTGACTAAGCTCATAATTGGGACAGCATCCAACAAATAAAATGTGACTCTGTAATTTCATTTGCATCCATCCAAATTGTACTAAAACGGCTGCTAGGGCCTTTGGCCTCTTGCTAACTGCTCAACTTTATTTATGCCAAAAAAAATGATTATCATTTGGGTTAATATAATCACATGCAGGCCCAAAGAATCCCCAAGCTGGCAAAGGGTAAGTGGCTAATGTATATAAAAATACAGCCATTGGAAGACAGTGTCTATGAAAGTCTTTCAATCACTGAGTTTTTAAACTATCAAATTGTAAAGGTTGCAGAAAATAAGGAGAAGAAATTTATATTAATTAGACTGGTCATGACAAATTCACCAGCCAATTATTTTATCTCCCCATGGCCACATAAATGTTGTCTTTAAAGATGTAAGCATGCAGCTGCCTATGAGATAAAGAACATAAGTAAAGAAGATTTTGCTTTTGTTTGCTTGATTGATTGCTTAAATACTTTTGCTTCTTACTGCCTAAATTATTCATTCATCAGCCAATATTTTTTAATGTATTAACATTTATTAACCCCCTGCTGAAAGATAAAGCTGTGACTAAGCTGGACACAATCCCTGTCCTCAGAGAGCATGGAGTCAAGTAGAAGATACAGAAAGTATGATTTTATGATACAGCACAATAACCATATGACACCACATGAAAAGTGAAGTACAAGGTATTACGGAGACACTCAGGAAGAGCAACCAACCAAGACTCAGGGAAACAGCTATCAGAAAAGACCTGAGGGCTGGACAGAAGTTAGCCAAATAGACACAGTTGGGAAATACATATTTCTGCCAGGAAGAAACAAAGCTAACAAAAATCAAGAGGCTGGAGAGATCAAGGCTCATTGCAGGAAAAAAAAAACTTATGTAGCTGCATTTTAATGTATGAAGGAGAATTAGGAAAGAAGTTTGATCAGTAACAAGGAAATAAGGGGACTAGAATTTATGCTGAGATCAAAGATCTCCATTTTTAAAATAGACAAATACCACAATTAAATTTTGTTTCTTTGTTTTCCGAGACAGAGTCTTCTTCTGTTGCCCCGGCTAGAGTGCAGTGGTACAATCTCAGCTCATTGCAGCTTCAACCTCTGGGACTCCAATGACCCTCCTACCTCAGCCTCCCAAACAGCTAGGACTACAGGTACACACCACCAGGCCTGGCTAACATCATTAGATTTTGGTGGTTAAAACATTATTCTGTTAGCCTTGTGGAAAAGGAGTTGGATGGAAGCAAGTTTAAAGCAGTGAACTGGCACTCACACAAGGACTGAGTTTGAGAATTACTGAAACTGAGGACTCTGACACCTATAAATTACTCTTTGTTCTATGCTCAAAGAACCTGGCTTCAACAAAGGTCATCTGAGGACATTAGACTGTGGGATGTTCAGTGAGTATCCCATTTCTTCATTGGAAATGCTCCTCATTCGTGGCAATGGCTGTTGTCTACCTATGCACAGTGAGGTCCTGCCAGACTTTGGGATATACCAAGTAGGAGTTTACCAAACTTCATATTCCTCAATCACAACAACGTTACACTTTAGCATAGTTAACTTTTATGCTGGCAAAAACCACCATTAGCAAACTCTGTTACCTGGATACTTTGGGTTCCCTGTATCATTCCTTAAAAATCTACCAGCACATCCTGATAGATTATCCACAAATTACATTACAATCGGGCATCACACAGGTGTAATCTCTTTGCAGCTCTGAAGTAATGACCAATCTGTGGGTATGTTCAATCATTCATCTCCTGCTTTACAAAGCATGGGAAGGATTGAGCAGGACAGGCCTGATGAGAGCCCACCACAAATATGGAGATCAGATTAGAGACCGGCAAAATGAGGGTGATCTCAACTCAGTCAGTGACAGTGAGAAGAAGAATAGAGACGGCTAGCAATTCAAGAAATAATTACAAGATAGGTCTTGACTAATGACTACATGGAGGGGAAGAATCTAAGAAGCATATTTTTAAATAAAGACTCTAAGACTTAACCATCAATATAGCTGGAATCTCATCATCTATTTTGTGGTTTTTGAAAGAATTTAATGCATTTCACAGGCTGTCAACACTACCAGTAGTATAATGTTTTCCCAGCAAAGACTTCCAGCCCAATATGGCAGATAAGGAACCAAATAGTGACCCAAGGGATGTTGTTTTCCTTGCCTACTCTGTCCTCTTTTAGTTTCTTCTCTCCCTTCTGGGGCTTCCCACCCTCCAGCCACATAGGGCCCTGACACTGATTCCTGGCTTCCACAAGCTGCTCTCCCGCCTTCCTGTCCTGAAGAATCCCAGTCTTTTCTGTTTCACTTATACACCATCAAAAGCTAACACTTTCCTCAGCCCTTTGCCAGGTGGGAAGGAGATCTAGCACCAGTTGCACAGCCAATAAAGCTTTAGACTTTTCTCTGAGTCATGTTTTTGTTTCTTTTGTTTAGTCACTTTTATCTGAGCCTCTGTTTGCTTACCTGCAAAAATTAAGTTAATTGGCACAGATTGGAGGTCAGAATTCACATACTTAACAGAGGCTGAGTGTATACCATGGATGAGTGAAGGAAACTAAGGTGTAAGATAGTTAAAAGGGGAGGCTTTCTGAGAGACTTAGAGAACTCCTGCCCCATCTAAAGGGTATTCAGCTTCAACATTAAACTGCCATCATGCAGCCTCAATGTTGCCAGATCTTTCAAATATTTAAAGAGAATTCGGAAATAGGGTTTTCAATGTAATTGTCCAGTTTCAAAAATTGGCACCATAACTAATTCAAACTTTTTAAATTTTTGAGCCAGCACTGGGTAGGCCAAATAAAACACATCTGCTGGCCAAATTTGGCCTTCTGATTAAACAAGCTCTGAGGCTTCTTCTGGCCTTTAACAGTGGGAAAAATCTAAGATGCCTTAACTTTCGGTAATCAATCTCTAAAACTGTGGAATTCTGGGCTCCAGGGCAGAGCACAGGTGTGTACCAATAGGTTACTCAGCATTTTCTTCAAATTTCAGCAAATACTTCATCAGTCTATTAAGGTATATGATTAGCTCTCTTGTTGATCTTATAGCACAAGGTTTGAAGCTATCCAATAATAGGGAAAGATTAAAGTGGTAATTTCTCAGAATCAATTAATCATTGCTTTCATCTTGACACTAATTTAAATGGCATTTAACCATATTAAAAATTAATGTCATCAGGGTATTATTATCAAAACAATGTATAAATAGATTTTTCCAGTTACAAAATTTAAAAATAGTAAAAAAAAAAAAAAAAAAAAAAAAAAATGCCGGGGTGTGTTTTTTTATTTTAAAAATAAACAAAAAATAATTTTTCCACTTAAAAAAATATAAAAAATAAAAAAAAAAAAAAAAAAAAAAAAAAAAAAAGGCCGGGGTGGGGATTTGTCTTTTAAAAAGTAACAATCCTTCATTTATTTCTTGCCATTCTCTGGGTTAGCTGGACAGTTTTAGTCTGAGTCAACACATATAATTTCTGTGGTTAGCTGATGCTTCAGCTGAGGTTAGATGCTCTAAGATAGGATCAGTCTTCTCACTTTTTTTTTTTAGAGACAAGATAACACTTTGTTGTCCAGGCTGGACTCAAACTTCTAAACACAAGTGACCCTCCTGCCTCAGCCTCCAAAGTAGCTGGGACTGAAGGCACGGACCACTGTGCCTGGATCATGATGGTCTCACTCTTATACCTTGCATGAGCAGGCTGTTTTGTCTAAGAAGTCTCAGCTGGAGGATTTGCCTCTGCTCCATGCAATTTCTCAACCTCCAGTAGCTTGCCCAGGCTTCTTCACATAATAGTCTCAGTGTTCCAAAAAGAAAAAGAGAAGCCAATTGCTCATCCGTGTTACATATTCGGCCCTTGTATTTGAATTTGTGACTTCTGATCTACTCCAAGATGAGAGTCTCTAATTAGACAGTGTTTGATAATATCCCATTGGCCTGGGCTTTGGACTAATTCCCTCTCTACCCCACATATCTGCCCCCCACCACTCAGGTTTACCAATAACAAGAATGGCCTTCCCTTTACCATCCTAGGAAGTACAATTCTGTGAGGACTGCATTCTATCACTGCTCAAGCTCAGTACATCTTCATTTTTTCACTTCTAAAACTTTTCATGCTGATATAAGGCATTTGGTAAGTGTCTTAACCTGTGTTTGCTGCTACAACAGAATGCAGTAAGTCCTCATTTAACATCATTATGGGTTCTTGGAAATTGCAACTTTAAGTGAGGCTATGTACAATAGGTCCTCAAATAACATCATCTTGTTCAAAATTGTTTTATTACAACAATGATGAGTTATAAATTAGTCTTGTTATACATCATTTATCTTAAAGTCACAATTTCTAAGAGCTATCAATGACCCTAAGTGAGGACTTATTGTAGCACAGATTGGGTAATTTATAATGAAGAGAAACTTCTTGGCTTATGATTCTGGAAGCTGGGAAGTCCAAAAATTAAGGGACTGGCATCTGGCAAGGGCCTTCCTGCTGTATCATCCCATCATGGAAAGGCAAAGAGAAAAGAGACAGCAAGAAATCAAACTAATAACCTCAAGACCTTTTATAATCAGCAGTAATCTATTCATTGAGCCCTCATGACCTAAACAACTCCCACTAGGACCCACCCTGGTCCCCCAAATTTATATTCTTCTCACATAAAAAAGATATTCATTCATCCCAATAGCCTCAAAAGTCTTAATTTGTTCCACCATCAACTTAAAAGCCCAAAGTCCAGGGTCTCATCTAAATCAAATATGGGTGAGACTCAAGGTACTGTTCATCCTCAGGCAAACTCCTCTCCAGCTATGAGCCAATGAAATCAAACAAGTTATCTTCTTCCAAAATACAATGATAGGGAAGGCAAAGGATAGAATGTTTCCATTACAAAAGAGAGAAATCAGCAAAGAAGAAAGGTGTGACTGGTCCCAAGCAAGTGTAAAACCCAACAGGACAAAAAAAAACATTAAATCTTAAGGCTCCAGAGTAATCTTCCCTGACTCCATGTCCTGCCTTCCAGAGGTGGGGAGTGGGTCTCCAAGGCCTCAGGCAGCCCCATCCCTACGGCTTTGCTGGTCTCAGCACATACAGCAACTCTCACAGGTTGGAGTAACATCCCTGCAGCTCCCCAAGGCTGGTGTTGCACACTGGTAACTACAGTTCTGGAGTCTTTGGGTGGCCGCATCCCATAGCTCCACCAGGCATTGCTCTGCTTGGGATTTTCTGCAGTGGTTTCACTCCTACAGCTCCACTAGTTATTATCCTAGTGGGGATCTGCTACTGTGGCTCTACTCCTGTGACAAGTCTATGCCTAGACCCTCCGTTTGCACAAAACCCTTTGAAATCTAAGTTGAGGAAGGCATGCCCCACAACTCTTGCATTCTTTATGCCTGCAGAATTAGCACCAAGTGGATGCCACCAAGACTTATCACTTGCACTCTCCAGAGTAGCAGTTCAAGCTGCGCCTGGAGTTGCTTGAGTCATAGCTTGGGCAGCTGAAGACCACTGCACTGAAATCCAAGGAGCAGGGTCCTAAGGCAGGTCTGGAAAGGGCCTATGGAGGAACCATGAATCCCCAGCACCATTCTGCTTTCCGAGAGCTCTGGGCCTATGATCAAAAGGTCAGGCTTGAAGATACTGAAATGTTTCAGAGGTCATTCTCCAATTGACTTGATGAATAACAGCTGGCCCTTTTTCTCTTAGCAGTGCCCTAGTAGAGGTTTGGTGTGGGAGCTTTGCACCATGACAGGCTTCTGTCTGGACACTCAGGCTTTGAAAATCTAAGTGGAAGCTGCCAGCCTTCTTCACTCTTGCATTCTACACACCCACATACTTAACACCATATGGAAGCCACCGAGACTTACTACAGCTTGCACTCTCCAGAGTGGCGGCTCAAGCAGGATCTGGAGCTCTCTGAGCTAAGGCTGGAGCCTGAGCTGCCAGGATGTGGAGATCAGTGTCTCAAGGCTGAACAGGGCAGCAGCATCCTGGGCCTGACCCATGAAACCACTCTTTCCTCCTAGACCTCTTGTCCTTTGATGGGAGGGGCTGCCTCAAAATATGAAATGCCTTTAAAGACTTTTTCCCATTGTCTTGGATAGTATCACTTGGTTCCCTTTGAGTCATGCTAATCTCTGTGGCAAGTAGTTGCCCCACAGCCTGCTTATACTCCTCTCCTGAAGGTAATTTTTCTTTCTCTGCCACATGCCTAGGCTGCAAATTTTCCAAAATGTTTCTGCTTCCCTTTTACAGTTTAAGTCATTTATTTGCTCCTACATCTGATTGTAGGCTCTAAGGAGCATCCAAGCCACCACATCTTAAATGTTTTTCTGCTTAGAAATTTCTTCCACCATACACCCTAAGTCATCACTCTTAAATTCAAACTTCCAGACATCCCTAGAACATAGACACAATGCAATCAAGCTCTTGGCAAAGGCATAACAAGGGTGAACTTTGCTACAGTCCCCAATTAGTTTCTCATTTCCACGTGAGACCTCATACGTCTGACCTTCACTGTTCATATTTCTACCAGCATTTTGGTCACAACCACTCAACAAGTCTCTAAGAAGTTCCAAACTTTCCCTTTTCTTCCTGTCTTCTTCTGAGGGCTCCAGACTCTTCTAAGCTCTGCCCATTATCTGATTCTGATTCAAAGCCACTTCCACATTTTCAAGTATTTCTTTATAGCAGGGGGGAAAAAAAACAGCCTAACACAGACACATTTCAGCCAATTTACTTGCCACTTGTAAAAATGGTCATTTCTCCACTTTCAAATAAAGAATTATGCATTTCCATTGGAGACCTCATTATAATGGCTTTTACTGTCCATGTTTCTACCAACATTCTGATCATGACCACTTAAGTAATCTTTAAGAAGTTTCACACTTTTCCTACAGTTCTTCTCTTCTTCCAAGCCCTCAAACATCCTTAACACACCAGGTATAGAAACAAAGCCTTTTTCTAGCCTACTTCTCCAACTCTTCCAGCTATTCCAAAACCCAGTTTCAAAACAGCTTCCACATGTTCACATTTTCAGGCATTTGTCATGGTAACAGCTCCACTTTTTGGTACCAGTTTTTTATCTTAATTGGTTTTGTGCTGTTTTAACAGGATACTACAAACTGTGTAATTTATAATGAACAGAAGTTTATTTGATCATGGTTCTGGAGACTGAGAAGTCCAAGATAGAAGGGCTGGCATCTTGTGAGGGCCTTCTTGCTGCATCATCCTCTAGCAAAAGGGAAAAGAAAGGACAATGACATAAAACAAGAGACTAAACCACTGCCTCAAGTTCTTTTATAATCTGCATTAATTTATTCATGAAGGTGGGGCCCTCATGACCTCAACACTTCCTGTTAGGCCCTACCTCCCAATACTTTTGCATTTGGGATTAAGTTCCTAGCACATGCCTTTGGGGGGACACATTAAAACTATAGCAGTAAGAGTGCCTCTTCTTTCAGGTGGGTACAGGTCTCTATTTTGTCTAGATGTCCTTTCAATTTATCTGAGGTGTTTACCCTTTTCATAGCCAGTCTCATTTGAGACCCAAAGAGCTACAGCACCAAATCCCTTTTTAGATATACAGGCACCACCTAATGCCAACTTCCATCCCTCCTAATCTTTCTCTTTTATATTCTTATGGCTCCTTTCCCTTTATGAGCAGAAAAATCTTCCTTAACTCATGTTCTCTATATTCTTCTATTCTGCAGTTTGAACTCTATTAATCACTCCTCTAAATATTTACTTAATATCTTTCAGTCAAGTCCTGAAGAAGGTCTAATTTGCCTTGGGTCAGCAGAAGGTCTAAAGGTCAAGCTGAGATCTTCAATTTTATGACTATCTAAGAGGTCAGAAAGGCTCTCTCTTTGTTAGAGGCTATCCAGTAATGGGAAAGATTAAAATGGTAATTTTCAAAATAAGCTAATCATTGTCTCTATCTTGGCGTATATTCAAATGGAGTTTAACCACATTAAAAATTTATGTCATCTGGGTGTAGATTTTGTCCACTTACAAAATTTGAGAATAATGCAAGGTGCTTTTTAATGTCTATAAAATAACTTGAATAACTCTGAATTGACATCTTATGCAACCTTAACGCAGATTGTTTGCATATAATATGCTAAGAGTGCCACAGAAAGAAAATAGAAACATTAACTCAGCCACCCACTTTGCATGATGTGCTGTTTAATTCTGTTTTCCAACTTGTTCAAAACACTCTCCTAGGAGAGCTGAGTAGTTTTTTAAATTATACTTGTTAACTGTTAATAAGAAGGCAATGGTTGTAGCATATTATTTCTATGATCTATACATCTAAAGTTATGTAAACATGAGCTTTCATAAAAGTACAGCGATAACTGGTTAGGAATTTAGTGCTAAAATCCTAAACTAGTGATGAACATAAAAATGATTATCATTTCAACCCAGCCAAATGTGTTCACCATGATTTGTAAAGCACCACTGGCACATGATGTTATAAGGAAAGTCAATCAATGTTTTCAGAGGTTGAATGCTGCCATTATCTACCACTGAAACTACTGTTTATAAAAATGTCTTTGCCTTTTCTTAGCTGTCACCAAATTAATTTTCATTATATAGTAGTGCATTTTTGATCTGATTCTAAGAACCCAGCAAAAAAAAAAAAATTATATCATTTCTGGGAAATGAGAAAATACACAAGTAGAAAAAAAACAGGCTGGGCATGGTGGCTCATGCCTGTAATCCCAGCACTTTGGGAGGCCAAGGCAGGCAGATCACAAGGTCAGGAGTTCGAGACCAGCCTGGCCAATATGATGAAACCCCATCTCTACTAAAAACACAAAAATTAGCTAGATGTGGTGGCAGGCTCCTGTAGTCCCAACTATGGGGGGGGCTGAGACAGGAGGATCACCTGAACCCAGGAGGCAGAGGTTGCAGTGCGCCAAGATCACACCACTCCACTCCAGCCTGGGCAACACAGCAAGACTCTATCTCAAAAAAAAAAAAAAGAAAGGAAAAAAATAATAGCAAATTTGAGGGTTTCTTAGAAAACAGGCATGAATCAAAGCATAGCATCTTGGGAAAAAAAAAAAAGAGATGACAGACCTCTTGGCACACTAGCCTATCTGGGAACCACATGTTCGGAAGAACATGAATCAATGCGATTCATTCAGATGTAGGAAGGATTGAAAATGATATCATGCTTAAACAATATAATAAAGATCTCTGAGAGATCTTAGTGCATTTAATAAAGAGAAAACCTGAGAGATGTATGAAGGACTACCCTGAAGGGAAATCAGTCTTCTTGTGTTGACCCAGTAGGAGGAGAACATGCACCCATCAGTGGAAAAGACTATTAGATGGTTTCTTCCACCTGACTAAAAGCCAGAGCCCTCTTACAGCCAGAGCTGCCCAAATGCAAAAGAGACTTCTGAGTCTCCATCTCAGCAATGTACAACTATAGCAACATATGGCCAGCTGATGGAGATGCCATAGAAAGTATTCGAGCATCAGGCAGGTAGACAAAATGGTTAAATTTTAATGTTTCTTTGTCCTTTTTGACCTGAGATTTACAGTCAAACAGCAGGTGAATTAGGCATTTGCATCACGCAAACCTGCTCTCTGAGAACCTCCATTTCACCATCCTTAAAATGGTGTCGACATCATAAAGCCCTTTTGAAAGTTATCAGACATACACATGTTCAGTGATAGCTTAGGGCAGAGCATGACACCATCCTCTCTCAAAAATGTTAGCTGCTACTTTTATTACTGATACGTCCCTCTGAAGGTCCTTTCAGGGATCCAAAGACAAAGAATCAATAGGGCACACATTTCTTTACCAGCCACTGAAAAGGAAGCACCAAGTAGCTGTAAGAAGAATGAAAGAATCATTGTGGAGGAAACCTGGTGATCCAAACTTTTCTAATGTTTTAAAAATGCATCTTACAAAAATCTTTGAAACATAACAGGCCAGAACAGGTTTTAATGTTCTGTACTTGAACACGGCAAAGAAAGCCTGACCGGAGGCTGGCCTCTCTGTTCTGGGTCTCTGAAGTTAGATCAATAGCATCGGAACTCAACAGGGAGTTTCTCCCCCTTAGGTATCTTCCACCCTCTTCATCATCTGGGTGCAACCTCCACTCCCAACTGAGTCCATTACTCTTCACTTCCCTACACGTAGCAGAGCTCCAGAGTTTCCCTAAGGTTTTCTCCCTTTACCCAGCAAAGAACATCACTGTGTTTTGGTTTTGAGTTACGATTTTGAGTGCGTTCTGTGTGTGTCTCCGTAAGGCAGGCAGCCTGAGACCTCACACCCGAGTGTTTCTCCGGCTTTTCAGCACTGAGAACCAGCAGGCTTCCTATCTGTTTTCTGGTTATTGGGTGACCCCTGCTGGTCAGTAGGAGCTGTTACTACCTTCTCTAACGTGCATTTTGGCATTTAATTCGTTGTCAGACTGTGACTGCCACTTTCCACCATTCGCCTCACCTTGACTTAGTTGTGAAAACGTCTATTAATGCCTGTTGTGCATTAAATGTCATCTTTATTGCATTAAAAGCAGAGTTTTTTTAAAACACCTCCCCACAAAATGGTCAAATCCATAGCAAAGGAAAACATATTTTTGTTACAGTCTGTGCTGGTGTGTCTTAATGATTCAGTGGTCTCATGCTGACAGAGAAGATGACAATTTTTATATTTTCTTGAAAAATACTAGTCGGCAACAAACGCAGGGACTGCCATATTTTGAGGCCCAGCTGGCAGCACAAAACAACATTTGTTTAACTCCTCGGCCCAGTGCTCTCATTGATGGAACATACATAGCTACCCAAGCATAACGCACAGTGATCTATAGCTTACACAGCCAGAAAGGATTTTAAATAAGGTTACAAACATCCTCCCACTTCCAAACTCAACACCCTATTCTCCCTAGACCACTCTATCTGTAACACCACTAGCATCTGTCTATTGAATACCTTTTTATTTGGTGCACCTACGATATAAAAGCCTTGGATTTCGAATAGGGAAGAGAATGACCAGGTACTAAGTAGAAAAGGGAGAAAACAGTTACATTTCTGCAGCAACAATATCTCATCTGTATATTCTAAGCCTCTTACCTGTTCATATGTGTTAAATAACTTCAGTGGATCCCAAGTTTTTTACTGACCTTCTCATCTTTCTCACAGCTAAAGTACAATGGTAGCAGATATAGAATTCCTTTAGTATTCTAACGACTAGCAACATCTCACTCCCCACCCTGCCCCACTCAACAATCCCCTGTGAAAAAAAGTGAGCCTTTAAAGCAATTGTATTGGACATCCCTATGAATAACGACAACAGCTCACTTTAGCTGGAGCTGAGATGGGCAACCTCAAGTTCAGCCAATCAAATGTGTGGTCTTTACATCTCTCCCCTTTAGAGAAATGCATAGGGAAACTACAAATGTACAGTTGACTCAGAGGTCATCAACTTTCAAAGAAAATGCAGGGAAAGGGAAGGATGACTGGGCACTTACTGGCTATATGGATGTGTATATGTATGTGTATATGAGTTTATAAATGTCCCACGTAAAAAACATTGATAAATGTCTGTAACCTAAAGGGAAAGGTAGAGTCACACCGATGACTAACTAAGTTCACAGGATTTAAATGCGGCTATCTGTTCCCTTGTAATTTCACACTACCAAATTTTAGGTGCATATACCAGGAAGGTGATAATCTTCCTCTCTTTAGACTTTGCAAGCCATGCTATTATTTATTCTGTTTATTCATACTTGCTCTTGAAAAGTCAACTCTCCATAGACCCTGAAATACTTTTGTTGTGTGTGTGTGCTTTTTAAACTCTGAATTCCCATCTCTGTTTGCCTTCATTTTCCTGGCAGGGAAATGCCTCAAACTGAATACAATATTCAAGGCTTTTTAAGAAGGTCCTCATGACTTTCTAATAGTAAAGACCTTGCCTAGGCTTTGAAAGTCAGCCTGTTCAGAGAACAGTAAGTTCACAGCCTTATCCATTTAAAGTCTTATCATAACTCTCCTTTTTATTTATTGGTGTGCCTCTTCTTCTCTCAAAGGTCTTTCTACTTGATGCGGTTCTTATAACATCTTACCCTTTCAGTAAACTTTAATTTAATTAAATTTTTCTGCTTCTCTGTGTATTTTCTCTTAAAGTTTTCACTTTTCGTTGATGCTTTTTTCTTTTATCTGCTCCCTTTTCCCATTTTCCAATACTTCAGTGAACCATAGACCTTTAGAAAACATTTGCAAATCTACACTCACTTCTTATTTATTCATGGCTCTCTTCATGGATGTTCTTTTCTTTGTAAAGAGCTCAAAGCAACTAACGAAGCTAAGGTCATACTTAAAACACACCTCTTATAACAACTGAAGAAAAAAAGAAAAAGCAAATGAAAAAATATTTTAAGAGTCCTAAAGTTACTCAGAATTTATTTAAGTTATACAAGGTACACCATTTTTTTTTTCAAAGAAATAGTGTGATACTTTGGGCTCTATCTCTTTTTCCATCCAACTTGAGATTTAAAATTTTTTTCAATTTTATGAGAAGTAAATTCTCCAAATATTGTGAAATTTATCTTACTCTTTTTGAAAAATCCCTGCTCAGTTGCCTTATTCCACAGCTTCTTCCCTGAGGGTATAAGTGAAAGTTTGCTTAACAACCTATATCTCAACTACACACTCAGCTTAGCCTGGAGAGTTGCTAAGCCACCCTGCTATTTTTAAATCTTTAGCTTTTTTTTTCTTCTGATTAAGGTATAGCTATTTCCTAATCTTAACGTTAGCCAGGCTTTACACAGTCTGGATCATAAAGTTTTCATTTGTGAAGGAAAAATATCTCATGGTTGATGAGAGCTTGTCTGTTCTTTTTTATCTGGCAGATGCCTGTGTAGATATAAATTCCTGAGTCCGAGATTACCCATATACCATCCCATACTTTCAAATACTGGGAGAATGGAAATACGTTTGAATCATCAACACCTATTCCTAAAGACAATTCATTATAGTCTCTGATTGTCATTTCCATAATATTCTTTATAATTTTACCACCAATTTCAAACACCATGACCTAAAATCATACATCATACAACCAGAATGGAGTTTAGTCCACCCTCTTCACTTTATAGATGAAAGGCTGAGTGCATAGCTACAGAAGATGGCTGATGACTAGCCAGAACAGCATCAAGTATTTGTGTATATGCATATGTCTGTGTGTAACAAGTACTTATACAGCACTTACCAGACACCAGAGCCAGTCTGAGCCATTTACAAGCCTTGACTTTTGTCAAGATGAGGAAACTGAGACACAAAGAGATTAAATAACTTGCCCAGGATCATATACCTTGTAGGTGGCAAAGCAGGGATTGAAGCCCAGGCAGCCTGGCTCCCAAGTCGGTGCTCTTAATCACCATGCACTCTTTCACGATGTCAAACAATCAGTTACATGGTCATCAAAAAAAAAACAAGCCTGTTTTAGCAGCTGGATAAACTGCCTCAATACCAGCTAAGCATACTTTCCATCATCAATCAACATATCCTGGTTTCCAAACTCATTCTCACACTGGAAACCTACACATTCTCTCCAGATATTCGCTCATAGAGTCAAGGGATGCTTTATCTGGATGTGAATTTCTAAATAAGGAAAAATATAAAATCTCACTCCCTTGCCCTCAGGGAAACAAAAACTGAACCAGAAGGTTACAGCAGATTTTTGAAAATCACGACACTCTGTCTGCTCCACTCACAATATGTTTCCATAAGCTCCCTTCTGTCCCCCTAGTGAGATACGAGCATTTCTAAGGCTGGGATGCAGAGTAAACACCTTTGCTTTTAACGGACTGGTTGTTTCCCCTGTTTGCCTGTGGCTGCCTTTTGCTTTTCAAGAGCTCCTGGGATTGAGACATCATGCCAGGCACCTGAGGCCAGGCAGGAAACAAACTAAATTGTAGTCCTCTATCTTTCAGGGCCTGCCCTTGTCTAGATCTTCTCAAACCTGTCACACAATGGCTTCCCACAAACAGCGCTCCGTGGCCACTGGGACCCTGAGAAGAATGATCCTATTATCAGCTGGTAAGAACACAAGAAAACTGAATGAGTCCACAGCGCCGGTGCCACTGTGAGAGGCCCTTAGCACATGGTGATATAAACACCATCATCTACCTAGATTTTCATTATACCAGCAACTACAGCATCAGAGAAATTTATTTCCAGTAACATGACAACAAAAGCACACCAGAGAAATATGTTTCTATGACTTGCCTCTTGCCTTAATGAATTTTTTCTTGTAAGGTGTAAAGAAAAAGACATTAATATTGTCTTCCCCTAAGACACAGTCCAACCACTTTGACGGGAGCAAGTATTTATGCTGCGGGAGCTTTTACTGGCCCTGAAAAGTCTGAAGTGGTTTGAAGTGATTTTGAAGGTGTTTTGAGAGATACAAGGCAAACACCGTGAAGGGTATTAAAGGAAGCAGATGTCAGGT
>CAUYLG010077163.1:0-30483 GCA_963573385.1 Cacajao melanocephalus | reverse complement strand
TTTTAGGTTTTGGGGTGTATGTGAAGAAAATGCAAGATTGTTGCATAGGTACACACATGGCAGTGTGATTTGCTGCCTTCCTCCCCATCACCTATATCTGGCATTTCTCCCCATGCTATCTCTCCCCAACTCCCCACCCCCCGCTGTTCCTCCCCTATTTCCCCCCACCGACAAACCCCAGTGTGCGCTGTTTGATTTTCTGTTCTTGCGTCAGTTTGCTGAGAATGACCGTTTCCAGGAGGATGAAAGTTTCTTAAAGTGAGGGTCATTAAATACTGATGGGTTATTGTTAGATGAATGCACTATCACTGTCTTAAAAATAAGGTGGTTAAACATCTCTGTTTGAGGTGGTCCTGGTTTATACTTGTTTTCTGAGAGTAATGAATCCTATCCCTATATTCTCTCATTATGTCCTTGTGTAGACCATAGATTACATGATTATCACACTTAAATTTACTATATAAAGGTACTCTGAAAGAAGACTTAATGATTTTATACTTCCATCCCAGCTCTATCAGAATTCATACATTTCACAATGACAGAACAAGGTCACTGTCTCTAGCTCTGCTTCTAGATCTCATAGTCCTACAGGTGACTATGATGACCAGTAACAATCACAAATTGTAGACTCACTGCTCTAAGAATCCCTTAATCCCATACATGGGCCATCCTGGAGACTGACCCTTTTCCAGTTTCTTTTCCAGGGGGTAATCTCTAGGCAAACATGAAAAACGAACTTTGTTTTCAACCCTGCTTCCCCCAGAGCTGCTCCTTGGCTCTTTAAAACAATTTTCTTTCTATTCCTTAAATTTCCACCATGACCAGAAGTATCCAAACTGCTACTCCTTCCAAAATCTCAATAAAATTTATCTAACCTTGTTCATAATCTGTCAGGACTATTATCTTGGTTATCTAAATGCTATTTTCACCTCAAAGTTGCCAGTTTATATATTTATTCATTACTGTATTTACTAATTCATTCATTCATTCACAATTGAGAGTGGGAAGTGTCATTGAGCAAGATAAATGAGCCGGAAGATGTGATTGTTCACAAGAAGAGTAAAACAAAATTTTTGTTCAAAGTAATTTAAATCAACACTGTCTGCTGCAGCATAAGTAAGTTATCAAACTTCTAAAGCAAAACCACTCACTTGATCAAAGCCTTGGATTTCCATTTCCGAAGCCCACAGCTTTCTTAGGACTTTAAAGTAGGGCCAATATAACTAGAGCAAAACTATAAAGGTGTAACAGCAGAATGCCTTTCCAAATGTAGGAAATGATGCCCAGTGGCTCTGAACAACTAAACATCATCACTGACCTTTACTGTTCCAGAAAAATACTTCCCAGTGTATTCTGTATTATGTGAATCTCATGTTCTGCTTCATGTGATATCTATAAGCTGTTCTATCCAAATTCCAATCCATTTTTTTAAAAGTTTAGCTGTGATCTATAGTTGATTCTGTTAAGTCTTTTCCATAATCCCTCCGTTCCATATTATATATACACCTTCAGTGCTTCCTTCCCTCCCTCACATCCTAACACCTTCATTTAATCGCCTCTTAATCATTTGCCTGAAAAGTAAACCTTCCAGTCACTTATTGTTTCCTTCCAGATGCTGCTGTTGAATGACTCCCCATGGACTTCACCTAACATTCCATCCATGTTCATTTGGCTGTGCAGACTGTGGTTCGAGCACTCCAAAGCTTTTAAGCTCTTTCTTTCCAAGAAAACTCATAGCTAACACCATTATTTCCTCACAAAAACAGCTAACATCTGCAGACTGAAACACCAAAACAAAGAAAAAAAATTTACACACTTCTGCTAAACCTGGATGCAACCATTATCAGTCATCTTAGACAATAAATCAATGTTCTTTTTAATTTCTAGTAAAAAATAAACCAAAATGGTTGATTTCAATTTCCCCTCAAAGGAATAGTTAACATTCAGTTTGTGACTGAACTAAGCCTCTATTTGAAAAACTAATCTCTAACACAATTCATCAGGTTGTTCAATTATGTTTAATTTTATTCTGTATATAAATAGTTTATTTCAGCAGCATTATTTAATTTAGTCAGTCAACTAAAATATCCCAACACACTATATATTCTAAACAAACAGTATGTAATGTTTATCACAATTATTTCTTCCCAGAAGATTCTCATATTAATAACAACTTGGAATATATCTAAACTATATTATCTTACAAAACCATCTTTAAAACTTTGATCCTTTTAGTTCTACAATCTCATGAAATTTAGGTTCCTTATCTAAAAGAAGGAAATATGTAAACTATATTATCTTACAAAAATTGTCTTTAAAACTTTGATCATTTTTGTCCTGCAATCTGAGGAAATTTCAGTTCCTTACCTAAGAGAAGGAAATAAGGGTCCTACAAGTCAGACTGAGAAAAAAAACACCAAGCCTCCTAGTTCCCAGCTGTTTCCTACATAGATCATAAGGCCCTTCAGCCAGGGACTTTTTAGATCAGTGGTTCTCAAACTTTAACATGCGTATGAATCCCCTGTAGAACCTGTTAAAGCCATTTCCTGGGATCTTCTCCAGAGATTATAATTCATTAAGTTAGACTGGGTTCATGAATTTGCATTTCTAAACAACTCACAAATAATGGTGATGCTGCTGACCCAAGAAGCACTATTTGAAAACCGTATCTCTCACCTAAAAGCCAACTGAAAAACATATATATGATTATGTTTAAGTAACAGTTTATCATCAGCTGTAAAACTGATTTAAAAAATTCTTCTATCAGCATAATGCAGCCCATATAAAAATTTAGATTCCAATTTTTATATTAATATCCATTCTAATTCCATAGTTTGAAGAGCACATTCTAATTTCTTATTTTATTTCATTTAATTTCATACCACTCTTTCATTTCTAAGTGAAAATGATAAATCATTCCTCACTTGGACCATGCCAGGTAGGTCTTCTCAGCATACAGTAGACTAAATAATGGAAGAAATTATAAACTATAACATAAATATTCTCAAATAATTCTATAAAATTTCCTGACACAATTCATAAGTTATTTTTAATTTTTCTAGTCTTTAAATTTCCAGTGGTATTTTAGAAGTACCAATATCAGGAACATCTACATATATTACAGGGCACTGAAAGAAACACACACACAGAAACACTATTTTTAATGCTGAGTACTTCTTTGAAAACAGTGGGAGTTGACTGTTCAGCAAAGGCCTGAAGATCTGCTGCCACCAGCAGATGCCCTGCCCTGGAAAGGTCTCCTTTCGGTTCTTGTGGAGAGAAAAGGTTGGAACATCAATAGCTGACTTACATGGATTTGGGCCAGGAATAGTAAGACTTGGTTTTACTGTCCAAAGCTACTTAAGAACAAATTTAGAAACTTAAAATGGTCATTGGAAAACTTACTTGAGATACTGTTTTACAATCACAAGGACACTCAAACATAAGGGTAGAACAGGCTAAGCGATTATCTACAAGGCTGATGAAACAGAGCAGAATAGTGGAGATTCTACACTGTCAATGCTTTCTCACACATACCCGCTTTTCAGTGGTTTCTCTAGGTTCTTATTGTACCAATCTCATACACAAATGTTCTCAATTGCTGCAGGTCCTAATTTCTCTTTGGCCAACTCGCTCCTTCCCCCTGAGAGCTCTAACTCCAAGAAAAAAATGCTTTGATATACTACCATTTACCCAACGATAGTAAATATGTCCATATGTAAATATATATATTCCTATACATAAATCTACATACATAAAGACACATGTACTCACAAATATATGTGGATATGGATAGTGTCAATTTCAGTGGATATGTATATATGCACACACATGATGATACATAAAAACATATTTACAAGAACAAGTCCATAAGCAGTAAATGTTTGCTCTTATGAAAATTGTAACAACTAAAATTAATAAACATTTGGAAAGTATTCAAATGTTTAGCTGATGATAACTAATAAATTATAAATTAGTGATACTACAAGTTGACATGGGCTGGAGTGGCAAGAGGTGGGGGGCATTAAAGCCAAAATGTAAAAAATAAAACATATACCCTATAGACCAAATATAATTAGGTTCTGCTGCAATGATAATACAGATAGAGAAACTGCATAAGATATGCCAGGTTTTTCTGGTTTTCAATTCCTGTGATTCCTATTGTATATGGGAATTCTATATTTTATTGATTATACATAAATTTTTCACACTTATTTTTCATTCCTGGGGAATTAGTGAAATATCATTATTTTATTATTTTATGGCATAACTCAGCCCATTTTAAACATTTTAAACTTTGTAAAAGTGTTTCCACCATTCACTTTCTTCTGTCCCTGATGATTAATAGTAAATGTTTCCAACCACACTACGAATCTAAAGATAGAAGAAGGTTTTCACATGTAGTTTGAACAATCAAAGAACCTGATACCAAAGTTTACATATGGCTGCATCAAAACTAGCTAAATAGGAGTTCATACAAAATTAATGACAAGTATTATATTTTATTCCCCTTTCAAAACAGTTTGAGAAGTTGCTAGGCTTTTCCTCTTCTCACCTTTAGTAAAAGAGGGAGAGTTGCCTTCAAATATGATGAGGCTCAGGGCTTCCTGAGAGGTCAATAGTGCAGCATCAACATCACAGACTCTGAAGCACTTTTGGAGAGGAGGAAAGAGGAGCTGTTGAAACAGGGCATTGAAAACTTCTGGCTACCTCAACATTTAGCACATGCAGCAGTTTTCTGAAATGCTAAGCAAAAACGGAAAGGCAGCAAAGCCTCATGAAAGTGTATTCAGTGATAGCATAGATTCAAGTTAAAGTGTTTGGTCACAGTGTGACTGGCTCTGGGCTCCTGAGATGCCTCGTTTTTCCAAATGGAAGTATACTGAAGCTCTCAACTTAGGGGTGGAGTTGTGGGTATGAGAACAACTGCCTTGTCATTATGTTTTTCTATACATTTTTTAAAATTCTCTGATCAGTCAGATCAATCATGTATAATTTTTCATATTATATTTTGTTTCTTTGGAAAATGATGAAAAATTATCATTTTATATGTCTTAAACAACCCACATCTTATTAACCAAGACTTTCATTATCCTCAAAATAGCACCTCAGCACCTTTTAGGTGACTGTTTTCTTATTTCATTTATTGCATTATACTCACCACACTATGATTTCAGATGCAATGGTTTGAAGCAAAGTAAATATATTTTCCCAACAGAAGTTATCCAGGAATTTTCATTATGTATATATGAAGTTTGCATTATACACTATTTGGTATAAATGCAGTAATACATTTTACATAAATTTGATCTTTTTGATGACTTTGAGTCAATTATACATGCTCTGATTTTGAGCTACTTTCTGAAGAACTAAGGAAGGATGTATGTATCAGAAAAAAACATCTAACGTTTACAAGAGTATTGATGGTGTGGCATGTAAAGTTCAAATGAAAAAGGTCATGAAAGTTCCCCCCCTCCTAAAAAACACTATGGAATAACTTTACAGAGTCTAAATAGCCTGTCTCTGAGAGAAGAGTGATTAATTCAGGTTCTTCCACCTTAACCTGTGAATAATTCATGTTGGGTCTCAACATGAATTAATGATGGAAGTTGAGCTACTTCATCCTAAGCATTTGTAACCAACTACAATTTGTTTCCTTAAAGTGATAGCTTAATCTAGAACTTGATTCATATATTAAAAGAAAAAAGTTACTTTCAAATGAGTACTAGATAAGTAATTGTATTATTACAACCTAAGTTCCGACTAGTCAATAGACTGACATTATGCGGTGAAAAAAAATTCAGGCTTTGGCACCTGGTGTATGTTAAAGTCCAGTACCTCTACCAGGTGAGGGGCCTGGAGTGGGTTTTATTAACTCTCAGAGCCTCCATGTCTTTATATTGAAAGTGAGAATAACAGGATGTTCTTTGGAAAACTCTTAAGAGTTCAAAAATTATGTAAAGCCTTTAGCAAAGTCACTGAAATCATTTTACTAGTTGGTAAAGTGGAGTTAATATTACTCTAAGAGTATAATTTTCCAGATTCATGTTAATAATACTTTATTCATGGTTAATATAGTATTTTGTGTGTATATATATCATATATTATTTCATTTGTCCCACATGATGTCAGTTGCAAATTGAGAGCAAGTATGTTAAAATAATACTACTGCCCTTGTATAATACTTTTGGATCCAGACAAACTATTGACATTTTATTTAATAAATTGTCACTATATCTTTCCCATCAAAAGGTCAACATCTATACACATTCTTCAAAGAGCAAGTCAATGTAAGGGATCTAGCTCTCTAGAGATGAGTATTTATGCAAGCTTTATGTTCCATCTCCTTTAGCTCAAGTTTTCCTTTCACTATTTTCTAGAGCATACATTTAGCAGAATTATATTGAATTAAATATTAAAATATTGTCATAAGGGAATGGGGGCTAAGTGACAGCAGACATTCATGAGTGAAACCCTGAATAACTACATCTGTTTCTCCACAGGTCTTGAAAATGTCTTTTAAACACAGTTCTAAAACCTAGGCAAACAGAGTTCCAAATTACTCTCAGCTTTAACATTTGACCAGGTCCACAGTTTTCTGTAAAATGCAAGGTTTGAACTGTCCTAGATCATTTTTTAAGTTAAGAAGTTATCGGCTCTTACATCAAAATTCTCAAAAGTAGAAATTGTGTCTAACAAAAATAAGATTCATATTTTGACTTCAACATTAACCTATGATCAGCTTCTATTTCACAGTGAAATAAATGCGAGATTGAATAAAGAATTTAAAAAGTGAATGCCAGACTCTGTACACCCAGCGGGTTACAGATGTATGAAAGTGGTGGCAGAGAGCCACTCCACTTCCTTCAAGATCCAAAAACATTTGGAAGGAAAACCCAGAAGGAAAAATGTCTGACAGACATGTTCTCTTTGGGGCTTCCTGCCTCATTGTTTGCCAAGCTTCCCAGACCCTATTGCTTCTTAATAAAGTTCACCAAAAAGACTTTATGAAATGCTGATTTCATAGAATAAAACTTGTGTTAAAGGCATTTTTATGTAGCTAAAGTTTTCTGCCATCTGCAGTTCTCTACTTCACCAATTCAAGGAAGCGTGACTTGGAAAGTTACAAGCGTAAGGTGACATTTGACGCGCTTACTGTTGGTGGAAAAAGGAACCCAAACGCTGAATTCTAAACCAGAGACCATAGCTTAGACATTGCAACAGAGAAGCTGCTTAACCCTAGGGGGATCATTATACCCTTCAATGCTTCTACTCCTTCTCCTGTAAAATAGAGTCATGTGAACATGTATATCATGCACGGTATGAATTAACTTAATGGAAACACAGATACGGGAAAGAAACTAAAAGCTGAATTCTAATTTCTCTGACCTTTACAACAGTAGACAAGAAAAGAAACAAATAGGCTTTCAAATTTTCTAAAAATGCCATCAGGTTTTAAAAGTAGGCATTATAGTCTAATATGAAAAATAATAAGTAAGAACTAACGCTACTAATTTTACTACTTAAGGATATAGCTGATGTAATCAAATACATATTTTGCCAATCACAAAGACAGTTAATTGGGCTAAAATCACCTAAAGTTTAATACCAGGAATGTTGGCTATATTTACTTCTACAAATATTTAATGAAGATATAAATATTTAGGTCTTTGGGGTAACAGAAAAGTAAATAAAATATAGCTATACCCCTTAAAAAGACCTCAACATAGGAGTGCAAATATTATATGTTTAATAAAGAGATATTTCATTTGATTCAACCATACTGTAAAGGTAATATGAGAAAAATAAGGATGGGTCTCCTAAGTACTATAAATGTATTAGAGTTGGCCACTGGGGGAGGTGAAGGATATAAAAAAAAAAAAATACAGTCAACACTTGTAAAAGGTGAGTGAGCTTTCAAGCTCATCAAATTTGAAAGAAAATACATTTTTTAAAATTGTAAGATTATGAAATCTTAAAATTATTTTTTGTAAAGTGATGACAACTTAGATAGATGGATGAATATAGATAATAGTTATAGATTTATATGTATTTACACACATACACACACACACACACACACACACACATAACTAAATGAATAACTCCCATGATTTTGCTCCATTAATTCCACCAAAATTGTCCATCATCTTACTCCAAACAGGAATGCCTTCTGTCTATCCAAATCCCTGCTGACCCTCACACCCACCTTCACCACAAAGACTACTATTGTTATCACTAACTGAATTAAGCTGAATTAAAACAAGTTTACAGGCTTGTGCTTTTAAATGAATTACAAGAAAGAACTGCAGGGGAAAAAAAAACGTGATCTAAATAAACAGCAGAATGGAGGCATGAGCTTTCAAAGGAACACAGCAATAGTGAATGAAAATGTGGCCTGGGCCATGCCCTTGATATAGAAGTTCCAGGGGTTCTGTTTCTCATAACACTTTGCCCCTCCTCTTCCACAGCGATCCTTACAGCCCTGCTAGAATCAGAGCGCCAGAACCCAGCTCTTCTTCTCTCTCAACCACGGAAGTAAACCTCAGTTCCTTGAATGAAAAATGTGTTTGGAACTCATAGCTCTGGTCACTTCATTATTGCTTAGTAACCACAGTTTTTGTTTACTTATTTAATTTTCAGAGAATTTTTCTATTATTGTTATTACTTGGCAGTCATATAAACTGTATGGGGGGAGAAATATTTTGAAAATATAAACCTCCAGGAACCTAAATAATTCTAAAACTCATCTTCACATAAAATTATCTTTTAAAATAGTCTGATTTTGGAATGAATGTTTTAGAAACAAGATTCACTAATAGATATTTTCTATGAGAAATAATGTAAAAATTGGCTTATAAATATGGCTAGATCCAAGAGAAATTAAAAACACCTGAGTTTACATTTGCAACTAAATTCTGATCATTTAGAAAAGGGAAGATTGTCCAAAAGGAAAGATGGCAACCTTCTGGCAATTTAAAGATAATTTCCTGCTGAATGATAATCAATGATTAGGTTCCACCCTGTTGAAAAAATAATCCAAAGTTCAGAAGTGGTCTTATTTAAATATCCCTATCTAGTTGTTCATCAAATATCACAAAACCAAACATCCATAAGCACAGGAAGATAATCTTGATGCCTGAAGTACCTAAGTATATATTTTAAAAGTGCAAATTCTGTTTAAAGGCATTCAAATATACTTATAACTGCAATTTCAACCAAACGAAATATTTCCAGGGACTATATTGGGCTCCCATAGGCTGGTAATTTGAAACTCCTATGTAGACTAACAATACATAGTCAGAACAGTGGTAGGAAACTGGAATTCTAAACTTTGTTTTCATTATTAGGGCTTTAACCAGGCTAAATAATCACTTTCAAATCTGAATTTCTATAAAAATCATAGCTTCCAAATACACAATTTTGCTTTACATCTTTTAAAAACCATGGGTCATATGAGACTATCCCATGAAGTTATGGGTGTGCACAGTCTAGCCCCTGGGTTGATTAGGGAAAGTAAAATTAAACACATAAAAACACCCAGCTAAACTTGGAAGGGGATAGATACGGAAAGAAGAAAGGGTCAGGAAAAGTTACAGCACAGAGTGAATAAGCATAAAGAACGCCAGAAGACTTGGAGGAGCTCAGAGCTAATGAAAAAAACAAGAACATAGAGTAGGGGGAGGGAGGGATGTGAAAGCCAGCTGGAATCTCAGAAAGCAAGAAATACAGGAGCCAACAGAAATCCAAGGACAGAAAGTATTGAAGATTGAAGGGAACAGGAAATTTATTGGAAACCAAGTTGTTTTTCCTTTTGTATCCAATGCAATTCTATTCCAGGCAGAACTCTAGTCCCAACCTCAAAAAGGATAGAAGGGAAGTCAAAACTCATAGCAATCTTTTTTTCATGGGCAGGAGCCAGGAGCTCCGGAAAGACAGATTAGAGGAAGTATGACCCTTTGACAGCAGATACAGGGGTAGAGGAGTAGCAGCACCATCCAACACAGTGTTTACTGAAATTGGGTTAATTAGAAATAAAGATAATTGAGCTCCAACTCAGAGCTACTGAAATAAAATGACCTCTACATTTAATAAACACTTTAGGTGACCCTTATCACAAGAAAAGTTAAGGAAGCACTGGTATCATGGTAAAAAGTACAAGCTTTAGAACTAGAACTGCCTGAGTTAAAATCCTGGTCTGCAGTTTACTAGCTGTTGATCACAGGCACATTATTTAACCTTTCTGAAGCACAGTTACTAAATCTGTAAAATGGATTATTGTGAGGATTAAATGAGTTATAGGATGGAAACAGGTAGAGCTGGGTTCATATTGAGCATTCAGTAGTGGTAGCTATATAGCTACGAAAGTCCTTATAATAAGAAACTCATACTAAATAGCATGTTACTTGATTAAAATAAAAAATAAGGAGGGTATAAGATGGCTGTCTCTCTTATGAAACACCAAGGAACACACTTGATCATGTCACAGAGACCAAGCCACACTC
Source organism: Cacajao melanocephalus (assembly GCA_963573385.1). Lineage (NCBI taxonomy): Eukaryota > Metazoa > Chordata > Mammalia > Primates > Pitheciidae > Cacajao > Cacajao melanocephalus. Next base: position 19,978 of record CAUYLG010077163.1, on the reverse strand, counting down.
CCCCAGGATTCTGGCCTTGTTCTTAGCATGCACTAGCCAGGCATTTCCCTTCAGGAATCAATATGTCAATAGCCTTAAGCTTTCCTTCAAATGTGCCTGTAAGTCAAGTCAAATTAAAGGTGGCTTTAAAAGCTGGATTCTTCATGCTACAGAGATGAGGACTCTCTTAAAATGCAGTAAACCCAGGACTTGGCTGAAGCTGAGATACCCAAAAAGACTCACAGCCACCTCAAGACTACTGAGATGTGCTCACTCGATAAGTCACCTTATTTTACAGTCTTGCTTTCTCTAGTCATTTCCCAATATATTATTTCCAAGAATTCCACTCCTTCTATAGAACCCGGCATAGTTCTCTGACTTTCCTCTTAGAGTAAGATTCAAGTCTTTTTTATTTTCCCAGCTATAAACTCAGCTCCATAAGTAACAAGTTCTATCATATTTTCAGCCTCTTTGCTGAACAGCCCTATTATATCCTGGCCTTAAAAGAGGTCTCAATTACTCTTGAGGAAGGCATCTCTCCTGTAACCCTCTCAAGGGTAACCTGTCCAGGAGACAGATTAGTCTTCTGTTCTCTGCTTAGTGACTGGAATTAAATCTCCTATTCTTTGCTTAGTGACTGGAATTAAGGATGGCATTTTTAAGTTCCATTACTTCTTGAAAACTCTCACTTCTTTTTACTAATTTAAAAGGCCTAGCTTTTGGAATCTATGTGATTTGGCCATACAGTCTTTATCCCTGCTTGATGATTGGTATTCCTCATATATCAAGGCCTTTAGAACTTATTTCACCATCATTCCCTTCATCCCAAATCCTGACACCATTCTGCATTGTATTCCATGTCCTGGTGGACCTTCCGTCCAATATTTGGTTCTCAGTGAAATCCACTGGACTTTTACTCCATTCTGACCATGATTTATATGGTCATAAAAAGGGCTTATTATTGTTTGTGGCAGCTCACCTATTAAGTCTATGACCACCAATACTGTATGAGTTCATTTTCATGCTGCTGATAAAGACATACCTGAGACTAGGTAATTTATAAATAAAAAGAAGTTTAATGAATTAACAGTTCCACATGGCTAGGAGGCCTCACAATTATGGTGGAAGGTAAAAGGGATGTCTCACATGATGGCAGGCAAGAGAGAATGAGAGCCAAGCAAAAGGGGAAACCCCTTATAAAAACCTCAGATCTCACAAGACTTATTCACTACCATGAGAACAGTATGGGGGAGAACACCCCCATGATTCAGGTGTCTCCCACTAGGCTCCTCCCACAACCTGTGGGAATTATGGGAGCTACAAATCAAGATGAGATTTGAGTGGGGACACAGCCAAACCATATCAACTACCTACCCTTTTAACTTTCTAACTTTATTGTGGACGTGATTAGATCTTTAACCTCAAGTAAATATTACAAGTCTTTGGAACTCCCTACTTTCACCTCATCTGTCAGATGCCTTATATCAACAAAAAGAATCTTGAGAATGGTAATATGCCTGGTACATATTATTTGCAGAATCATGGTGTAATAATTATACAATCTTTTTCTCACGATAAGTGAATTTGTTCCTTAAAATATATATTTTGTTCTGAACAATAGTATTGATTTAAATATAAAAGAAGAATACTGAAAAGGCATAAACAGACTTAGAAATAGGAAATGTAAAATGGTGAGTGAGGCTGATAGATATGGCAGAAAATAGGATAAACATAATAATAGTCAGATCAAACATGAATTAAATTCATCTAATTAAAGATACAGAGTAATCATATAAGCAGCTTATAAGATACTTAAAGCAAAACAATAGAGAAATGGCTATGTACAGTCTTAAAGCACTTATTTTTTTAAAAGACTAAAATCAAATTAGCTAATTATTTAAAGAAAATTAAAATACTAATAGAGAGTAAAGAATAATTTTTTTCAAAAAATAGAAATCAGTTGCTAGCACATCACATATATGCATAAACAGGTATAAACATATACATATAGTCAAGAGGATAAACAAGTCTACAAGATGCTTCTGAGTAAAGTGATAAAATATAGGAAGACTTATAGAGAGATAGAGAGAGAATGTACCCAAATCAGAAAAAGGCAATGCAAAAGATAAGATTAAAAAGAAAGATAAATAATAAGAAGAAAATACTTTTACTAACTTTATGCTTATAAAAGATTTGATATACATTTATGTCAATAGAGATAAAATATTATAAAGGAACTACTTTATTATTTAACACTTTTTAAAAAAGTATTTTATTGAACTCAAAATTTTATTAAAGTTTATTACATATAAAGAGAGAGTAAATAGTATGTTGTTATTCAAAGAGCAAATACTAAAATTGGGCATAATATTACCTTTAATATTACTTAGAATATATATTCATTACCTTTATAACTTGTTCTTCATACTAAAAACCATTTGGAATGGTCAATTTTTCCATACAGTATTTTTCATGAAGCAGATAATCTCTTTATGCTTTCTTTATTCAAATGCTTTCTTTCTTTATTCAAATTGGTAATCTAGTATGTATGTTACTTGGAATATAACAAGTTCAAGTAGTATGGTAAATGAATACATTTTCACAATGTAAACTAAATTGCACAACTGGTATTTTTAAAGTTAATTTCCTCATTATATAGTTAATCTTTCAATAATGGATGACTAGCTTGTTCACAATACACCTCTCACTGACAACAACTATATTAATTGGATAAAATATTAATGAAAAACACTCATTTAATAGTCTCTGAAATTTGGTTAATGAGTATTTCAGCAGCCAGTATACTATGCAGAAGGAAAAAATAAAGTGGTGAGCCCAACAGTCAGTATAACTTTTCTTTTTGAGGCATTTTCCAATTCTGTATCAGCAACTGAGAAGCCAAGACCATCAGAGCTTCCAGGAGCCTTACAAGGCAGGAGTAGAAATAGTTTGAATGGTGGTGGAGAACTAAAGCCTATTTTTTAGAAATCATAGAAATGCTTTAACTCAAAATATAATAACTAACATTAAGAACTCAATAAATTAGATTAACAGCAAATTAAACAAAGCTGAAGAAGAAATTAGTGGAATGGAACATAAATGAGAAGAAAATGTTCAGACTGAATATGAAGAAAAAAGAATGAAAAACAGGATGTAAAAAATAAATGGGGCACAGAGAAATTCTAATATTCTTCAGATTGTAGACCTAACTGGAGAGGATTTAAAAGTAAACAAGAAACAGAAACAATGTTTGCAGCAAAAATGGTTGAAAAGTTGCAAAATGCAAAACCCAACAAACATCAAGTCATAGATCCAAGAAGTGTTACACTTCATTAGCCGATAAATACAAAAGATATGCCATAGTAATACAATTAGCAACCAAATACAAAGAGAAGAGAATGAAACATAAATTATCAAAGGACCAAAAATAAGACAAATAGCTGATTTCATTGTCTCTGGCTTCCATTGTATCTGTTGAGAAATCTGCATTTGTACTGCTGTCATGTCTTTTAATTTTTTAGATCAAATTTACGTTTATAGTAAATATTTATATGTATAAACATATATGTGTATATATATACACATTAGTGTATATGTATGTAATTTCAAAGAAAGAAAAACTGAAAAAATATTAGTACATATTTTTACTAAAGAAAATATTGATACTTCTGGTTGAAGAAAAGTAATCTGATGAAAGAATGGAGATGAAGAAAGAAAGAAAGATAAAAGAGAAAATATGTGCATAAATATAAATGGACATTGACTGTATACATATGTATTATAAATATACCATGTGGATAATATATGAAAACAAAAATATAAAAGGCAGAAGACAGAAAATGAAGCTGAAGAGTCATATTTACCTTTTTAACAAGTTATAATAGTACTAATATTTTAATAAGCCATGGTTGTATGTTGATATCTTACAGAAAGCAATTAGGAGTATACTAAAAAAAAAGTATATCACTAACATGTCTATTCAGGAGCAGGAAGAAAATGAGAAATTAAAATGCTACATTATTTCAAAAGAATCTGGCAAAGAATAAAAAATGGTAAGGAGACAAATAAAGAACACATGAGACAAACAGAAAATAGTATGATGGCAGTTTGGTCCCTGTCTGAAAATTCTTCCTCAGTCATCCTAAGATATTTAGTAAATGTACTAACTACTACATCGTTGCAAGCTAAAAGTATAAAGTTACATTATCTTCTGATTACATTTAAGCAGAAATATAATACATTTAAATTCCAGAGACCCTTTAGCACCAAATAACTTTACTTTGAATCATAATTTTTGCTGACAGCAAATGCAACATAAAGGATCAGAATCGAATATAAACTAACTATAAATTTAATCTCACATAATCTACAATTTTATTTTTAGAAATATAATAAGTTTGAAATATTGTTTATATTAGAATTTAGGTCTTTGGAAATTTTATTTTTGTAAAAGGGCATTAATATGTGAAGAGATTTAGTTATTGCTTAAGGAACACTTGAAAATCAAAGGGGGATCTCTTCCCTAGGAACATTCAATTTAATCGAAACTTTAAAACATACCAATTAAGCCAGCTTCGTTATACTCTTTTTAAAAGAGACAACTACAGAAAATAAAACAGGTCCTAAGAGATATCTTGAATTACAGAATGAGCAATTTTAACTTCTTGGTCTATTAAGGGAGTTTTCTGTGAAACTACTGTCATTAGCAAAAACATAAAGACCCAAATAATTTACTTAGTGGATCTGTGGTAGAATAAGCCTTTTATTCATATTTATTCATTTTATATTTGATAATACATTCTTAAACTTCCAATGTGTATATGTGTATATATGCATACACATACAATATTTAAATTCTAATAATTCATCAGGGATATATTATCTCTACTATGGAAACTGAAAAATTAAGATCTCGTCATACTCTTGCACAAACAAAATCATGGGATAAGTTAGTAGCAGAAAAATATGTAGGTTTTCAACCTTTTATTGTACACATATGAAATTATTTCACAATACAGAATATTCTATCTGTTCTAACTGCAATCAAATCATTTCGTATCACAGGAGTCAGGTTTATTCATGATTCTCTCTACCAGATTCAACAATAGAGAATTAGTTAAGCTCTCTGCTGTTTTCACAGCCTCCAGAATTCATTTTCACCTCATCTCTCCATCAAACCACTGTTAGGTCCCATGAGACAAAAAAGTAAGAAAGAAAGTGTAATTGATTGGTGCTAAGACGAATTTATACCATGTCTCCATCCTCACTGATCTTGTATTAATTTAGCAAACATTCATCATGATGCTACAATGTGCCAATCATTTTGTTGGACCTTGAACAAATGCTAAGAATTTTATGGTGTTCATAGGCATGTGATGCTTATGGCCTATAAGAGAAAACATTCATTCATTTGTTCATTCAACAAGTATTATTGACCATTAAAAATCAATCAGACATTCTGATAAGTGTTGAGAATCCTGTGGCAAATTGCTTCCTTACTTTTACTGTGCTTAATGTCTGCAAAGCAATTAAATATCAAGTAATCATAAAAATAAATATAGAATATGTATTATATATAATAAATATACTACTGTACAATAAAAGTATAACAAAAGCTGCTGGCATTGAGAGTCTGGGAGAGATTTCATGAGAAGGTAACATGCAAGTTGAGGGCTGAAGATTAATTACAAGTTAATTTGTTAAAAATAATCTTCCTAACAGAGACAAAAGTAAGCAAACACTGTGGTTCCAGAGGGAACACAGTTAATTAGAGAACTCGAAGAACGCCACTGTGGCTACAGTGGCAAGAACACAAAAGATTAGCCTAAGATGATGTTGCTGAGAGGTGTAATGAAACGATCATTTGAGGTTTAGAGAACATATTAAAAGTTTTGGTGTTCATTCCTTAAAGCAATGGAAATTCACAGATGGCTCTGAAACAGGCAGGGAAATAGCATTATTTTCTTTGAAACAGGGAAAACTTTCCAACCAGCTATATAGACATCACGTTGACGAGGGATTCCTGGAAAGTAAGAAGACTACTGCAATAGCCTGGTCATCCGTATGAGAGATAATGCCATTTTAAAATTGAATGGTGCTTTGAAGTTGGAAAAATGTATAGATTTGAAAGAAATTCAAGAAGTAAAACTGCAGGACTCAGTGATACGTTGGGTGTGAAGGAAATGAAAGAGGATAGCTTCTGGTGTATGCTTGTAGAATTGAATGAATTACGATGACATTCCATGTAACAGGAAATACTGGAGAAAGTCCTGTGTTGGAAGGAGTAGAACGTTACTAAAATTTTGAAAATGTTGAGTTTGAGTTGCTTTTGAGATACCCAAGTGATGATGTCAAATGAGCAGCTGAACATCTAGACTGAAATTCAAGAAAAAAAAAATGGGAACGTAAGTCTAGAAAACACTGGTGCACAAACAGTAACCAAAACAGTGAGTGTAGATAGTCACTCACACTCACGGTAGGAAGAGTGTAGATAGTGATGAGGAATCTGGATATTTACCCAGTGGATAAAAGCCACGGAACCTGCCAAGGTGACTGAGAGACCAGAGACATAGGGATGAAAGCAGTGAAGGTTTGTTAGAGCAGAAGTCTAGGAAGATAAAGTTCAAAAAGCCAGGTGTCAGATGTCAGTGCTGCTGTGAGTTCAAATACGATGAGATAGAAAAAAAATACAATTCAACAGTATTGAAACTCAAACAGAATTATTTTAAAAATTCTTGAGAACACAGAGAAAGGGGCATAACTCTGGAGGGAGAAAAGAGCTGTACCAAAAAAAAAAAAAAAATTAAATCTGTACTCGAGAAACAACTAGGAGTTTCTAGGCAAAGCAGTTGGTGAGTAAAAAGGCAGTATTTATAGAAGGCATATTATTTCTTCAGAAAGGGACAAAAAGTCTTCATTAAGCTGATGAATATCCCAAAATTTTATTTCTCAGGAATCCTCATTTTAATTTAATCTGCTTCCATATCTTAATAGGGCAAAGAAGACATCTTTACCTGTTCTGTCATTGTCCCTAAAACCCGCAAAATGTGTAAATCAGAAAATAAAGAGGGAGAGATAAATATAATATTCAATCAAAAAAGTTATATAAAGTCTCAGACTTAGGAAATATAAGTTAAGAATTCCCGATTAAATAGCAGCCTGAATAAAAAAGTCAAGAACATCAAGATAAAAGTTACAACAGGAAGGTCAAAATAGAATGTAGGAAAATTAAATAAACACATTAACATATGAGAAGCTAAACGATAACTTTTCCCTTCTACCACCGTCAACAGAGTTAGATGACCACAGCCATCTTTTAAGTAATGAGAAGCAAAATATCTTCTAAAGAACACAAATGCTGAATTCTAATTTGTAAAGATTGCAATTTCACATACGATACACCAAACTGATAATACACAATAGAAAATGAATATCTTATATGAGAATAGTTGATTTAAAGCCACATAGTACAGTTATGCCTACTGACAGAAATATTACAATAACGCAAGTTATTTTGTTCACAAGTCAAATCAGAAATAATCTGTATCCAGCACCTGTAGTTCAACACAAAAAGTCCTCACAGTGCTCCTCCTTCACTCCATGTTTCAACATTTTCATAACAATTATCAGTTATTTAATATCTTGTGGAATTTTAGATTTTCAGCTTTTTTAAATGAAAAAGTGAATTTCTTTATCTGACACCTTTTCTTTATCTGACACTGGTTGAGAATGCATTAAATCATTATATTAGAGTGCCTATTGTCTTAACATGGGATTCCAGGAACAATGTGGGAATAAGTTTTAGTCTGAAATTGCTGTTGTTTACACTTTCTTTCAAGTATGGTCAAGTTTGTTGAAGCACAGATACATTCGGGATAATTAATGTTCTGATGGATTATTTCATCCCACTGTGTCTTCTTAACCTTCTACTCTTTTCATTCCTTTTTCTGCCTCACATTGTGACAAATGTGTCGTCTTTGTTACACAGTACAAGGAGCTTTGAGAATAAGGCCAGTATCCTTGAAGGAACACCTATGAATACAAATTGTATTACGTAACGCATCCCTTTCCAGGAAAACACCGAGAAGGAATTGTTTCCTTTAGGCGACCGGTAAACGGTCGCAGGTAGGGATTTTGCTGGGTCTAATCTCTAGAGGTGGGTCCTTACATTGACAGAGGAGAGATGATGGGAAACCATTTAAGGGGTGGGGCCTGAGACGACAGAGCTGCTGCGGGAAAGCCCCTGGGGTGAGGAGGTGACACAAAGGGAGGAGGGCACCAAAAGGCTGCAGGGAGAGAGGCTGTCTGTCAGTGCGCATGAGGGTGGGGACACCCTGGGCCGCGAGGTGGTACCTGCGCGGGGTCGAGCGCCCCTGCCACTGAATCCCCGATCCAGAGATGCTCCCGGAGAAGCTGCTGGTAGCTGAGGCAGTGCTTCACTGCAGATGGCACATTCCCCATAGCGGAGCCTGAGGCAGCAGTCGGTGAGGGGAGGGAGACTACAGGAGGATGAGGGGCGGGCACCGCGCTGGGAAACTGCGCCAGCTGGGGAGCGCGCCCCTCCGGTGCACGGGCCGTGAGGACCAGAGCTGCTCTGCGCACTGCGGCGGCGCCGAGAGGGCGGGGAGCAGGGCGTGGCATGTGGCTGCGCCCGGGGAAGCGGGTCCACCGGGCACCTGCGGCAATGGACAGAAATGCCAGGCACCTAAAGAAAGGAGCTGAGACAGAGGATGTTCAGGGGTGGCGCATTTTCCACACTACACTGAGCGCCCAGGGCAGACTGCATCTGCACGTGCCCACCTACTTCTCACCGGGTTCAGATCAGTAGAAGAAAAGGGGTCTAAAATAAAAGGAAGGGGCATGCATTTTTGTGTTGGTGAGTTTGTTCATTCCCAGTTGCAGCCTTGGGTGCTCAAGTGTAGATTTGCCCACCATTGAGCTCACGGATTTTATTTATGTTTTATAACAATAAGCTCTATTTAAAAATGTTTTTGAGGCAATCGGCAAGGTTAAAACATATCCAACAGTCTTAAAAAAGTACAAGGTAAACAGTCTTAAATTAGGGGAGGTGTCCGAGGTACTCTCAGAGGTATGTTCCTAAATCGGAGGCAAACTGTAAGTTGGCGCTGCAGTTAAGCGCTGAAATGGAACTGTGTGTTCAAAAGTCTCGTGGCACAAAATTATTCAAGCCTGTAGAACTAGATTTATACAAATGAAAAATTCTAAACAAGCTATTAGGATATTAGAAATGCAGACATTTTTAGTGTAAGAGTATGAAAAATAGCCTTGGAGCAGACCACTGGCCTGCCTTCCCCACCCAACTTTCAAATGTACGCTTATTTATATTGTCACACCCTAATATTCTTCTCAGTGCGTTCAGTGGTTTGCAGCTAGAATGACATGGTCATCAAGAATAGTCTGGTGCAGGGTATCTAGGGTCTCCCAGAGACGCAACCAGGATATCCATCGCCAGGGATATCCCTCGGCCCTGCTGGCTGACTGAGCAAATATAAACCAGGAGCCAACTGATGCACACCATAGTATAAACACACAGAAGAAATTTACCATCCAAAGTCAAACCATCCTTACCACTTGTGCGTTTCAAGCGTGGGGAATTGGGGAGCAGGTAGTGAGACTTCCACAGGTAATAGAAATAAATGAGTTAAGGGAGGAAAAAGACAAAGAGTCGAAGAAAAAATCATGTAGATCCTTTGATAAAACAGTACTAGAAAGTGCAAAGAGGATGAGGATGTCATAGTCCTTACACAGTTAACCAAGGATGTTTAACCTGGAGAACATTCTCTGAACTGCTGAAGTGAAGTCATGCAATTACTGGATGCACTTAAAACTGTGTAAAGCACAAAAACTTTGGTTGTTTGTACTTAAGCATGACTATTATTAGAGGTGTACATTCATAGAACTAAATCTGTTAGATGTACCAGCAGAGCTCAGCTATTTGCCCACCTACTTCTCACCTGTTTCAGATCAGGTGTAGAGGAGATCAGCTGTTTGTTATTTTTCCACTGCAAGTGAAATGGAGCATACTGGTTACATCTATGTTTAGTATCATTTTTCTCTCTATATTGAAATTCTGCAACAAGGAACATGATATTGAAAAGAATCTTAAAAGATCCAAGTTGAACAACAATAATTTAGCAAGGCAGCCTTCACAATGGAGTCAACAATCATTTCAAACCTCAAAAAGGATTGTCAATTAAAGTCGAAATGAAGTCTAAACTTTTAGAGAATAAGTCCTCTAAGATAAGTCAGATATTATATGATCCTCTGCTACTAAGAAAAAGAACATTTAGGAAAAAAAACAACTTTACTGCTTAATAGTTTTCTAAATAGAAGGGTCTGAACAAAATTTTATATATCAATTAATTGACCATGTAACGTGTTTTTTACAGAAAAATCTTATAAATATGAAAATATTTGTTGACACATTTTATTTTAATTCATATCATATGAAATTTTTAAACAAAACCTGTACAAATGCCAAAATCATAAAGACCAAATATCTTAAGAATGTTTAATCTAATGAATAAACAGGAGTGGAAATATATGTGCTTTTACTGGTAAGCAAAGTTTGATGTTAATTTATGCTTAAAATGTATAAATTTGAAAAGCTTATGTTCTTGTACTTAGTAGTAATGCACATCTTTCCATTTTGATTTCTCAAATAAACATTTTCAATATGTACCCCTGTTACTTGCAAGTCTAAAAAGCTCTAGTTAAAATGAGAATAAAGAGAATTCTGTGGAAGGTGCTATAGTTCTCTTTTGCCGTATAACAGGTTAAGAAGCTAGATCTCCTTTAGAAAAATAAAGAAACCACTTGTTAAAAACTCCAAAGAGAGTCAGTACCATATCCCAAATCTGCACTCTCTACTATGCTTGCTGCATCATATGACTAAGCTACTTTTATTTCATTGCAGTTTACTCACTCAAATAGAAGATACGAACATTCACTGCAAATTAAAGTTAATTAAATTTTCTGTTTTCTCTAGTGACTTTATTAATGATTTTGCTATGTGCAAAAACATCCAATTCAACCTGTCTCTCCTGAATTATTCTTGACTTCCTTCTCTCCTTAATCCCACCGATCTGTCAACAAGTGATGTGAGTTAAACATCTTGGACCCATTCCTTGCTCTCTTTCTTTTGCTAAGAACTTCTCTCTGCTCCACTTCCCTTCTGTTTGAAAAGCAGCACAATACTGCAGTGTGGAAGGGCTGAAGAGCTGGTTCAAAATTATCTGTTGTGGCAGCCAGGCTTTAACAGGGACTGAGTGACACTGGACAACTTCTTTAGCATCTGTTTCCATATGTGTAAGAGGGCGACAATAACAGTTCATACCCATTGCAAAAATTAATTGACAGAATATATAAAGTGCTCAACATGTGGTCTCTGACACATAGTAGGCACCCAACAAATGTTAGCTATTATTAATACAGTAGTCTGATTTCCTGGGTTATTTTGCATTCACTGATTCATACTGTATAGCCTGAGAGATTTTTGAAAATATGTATCTGATAAACATTGCTGAACTTAAATTCTTAGAGGTGTTCCATAACCTCTGAACAGTGGGGGGACATCGTGTTTCTTAAAAATGGTTCAATGAATATATCATGATGAGACTCGGCAATCTTTGTGGCCTCCACTCGTACCCATTTTCTAAACTTATCCATAACTTCAGCAATATCACATTATGTAAAATTCCACAAGTTTTAGAATTGTTTCATATCCTATCACTCTAATTATGTTCCTTTTTATAGCAATTTTGAGAAATTCAGAAGATGTGTAAAGATATCAATGAAGACACCCACCGTTCTAATTCTAGAAACATTTAATACATTGCATTTTGGAGATAAAAAAATTAATATTTCTTGTATATACACACACATATACACATATATATACACACGTATATATACACACACATATACACACACGTCTATATACACACACGTCTATATATACACACACATATATAGATATTGTAGAGCCAGTAGCATCATGGTTTCAAATAATTTAAACAAAATAAAAAAGGGGGAAAAAAAGTACATGCAGGAAATATTAACTTTTTCTCTCTGAAATATATATACACACACATATATACACATATATACACATATCTATATATGTGTGTGTATATATATACATATATATACATATACATATATATATACACATACACACACACATATATATACACATATATATATATACACACACACATATAGATATAAAACAGGTTGCTATCTTGTGAGTTTCTTTGGTCCCAGATGCACACACACATATATATATATAATCAAAATCATTTATTATAATAACTTTCTAAAGTATAACATGTTATTTATTTTTTGAGAGGGAAGCAGGTAGCTAGAATATGATCATACAGATGTTTGTATTTATAATTATTTAATTAATTTGCCAAAACAGCATGTCAGTGGAAATCCTTCGCTATAGCTCTGTTTCTGTCAATTTCTCTTTACATTTCTTAAGCTTTTCTTTGTATATGCAAAGCAAATACATACACAGAGCAAAATTTACATGGTTGGTAATTTGCCTACATAAACTATCTTTGATCAAGCTGTTTATTTTTCTATAGGAATCTTTCATGGGTTATTGAAGTATTCCTAAAGGATGATTTTACTTTTGTTTGACTGAGATTTCTAATGGATTTAACTTGATGGTGCTAAGATTTGTTTTTTGTTAACATCTTATCTTGGAGTCTCATAACAATATAATAAATATAGAACTTAAAATCATGCATGATGACACTTGCTTTCAATCTTCTTACAGAGGTTTATTTTCTTACCCACAGAATCAGGTGAACTTTTTTTCATCTCTCATATGTGCAATGGTCTTTTGAGACCAATGGTTCATGTTTATGGCCCAGTTAGCTACCCAGACTTACATGGCCATTGGCTTAAATGTACATTTCCATGTGGTGCTTAAAACCTCAGATCCTGACTATCAAGACTTGTGCCTTTTTGTGATCCTCCTGGCAATACTTAGCTTCTGAGATTGTTCTTGATATCGGTGTTTGAAGGGAGGGGAAAGAATCTCCCTGATAAGCTCCAGATTTGCCAGAATTCTGACGTGAAACTTTTTCTGAGTATTATATTTGTTCCATAATTTTCCATGTATTCTGGAGTTCCTATCACTTCTAAAAATAAAGGTAGGGAGCAAGAGATGCTAAACAGATCTAAGAACACTGGATTTAACTCAGAGAGCCTGTGGATCTCATGATACAGTTCTAATGTCTTGACTAATCCACAAGAAGGAAAACTCAACAGAAGCTATGTGTTCTACACTTACTCCCATTCTTCTCCCTATCTCTTCTCTGTATAAAATGACACAATAAATTACTATTGTATCACAAATTACAGGGTTGTTCATTGTCTGTATTCTAAACAAAGACTCTCAAAAACAGAGTGAGGAATGATTTGTGTTTCAGAGATCAGTCAAGCCCAAACTAGGTAGACTGAATGTATAAATTGTCTTGAGTGGCAAGTACTTGGGTGAGAAGGGTCTAGTTAAAACAGGTTGCTATCTTGTGAGTTTCTTTGGTCCCAGAGACGGCTATTTGAAATTCTCTATGCTGACAGCATGGCTAGAATCAGAAGCAAGTGAAGGAATCGAAGTTCTTACAGTAACAAATGCCAAACTGACATGTAGCCAAGATACTTACTGAGCAGGGATAAAAGACACATATGGTGAATCTCAAACAATGATTCCGTAGCACTTTGGCGAGTATTACAAGAGTGATGTGCTACAGCCTTAAACAATAAAAAAGAAAGTATGAGAACAACTTGGTTACCAATACCAAATAATTACCTAAGGGGAAAAAAGCTTTCATCGTATCAGTTTTATTGATGAAAATTTTAGTTATCTTCTCACACATGTTATGTCTGGCTGATCTAAATTGAGGAGATGGATAACAGAGTGTTTAAAAACATTCTTGGCATTTGGTTACTAAAATCAAAGTTCCATTAACAATAGCATTATTCTGAAACAGAGCATTCTTTTGAGAATAAGTAATGAGTTCTATTTTACTACAATGACAACCCACCCCAGGTGATGAGTACCTGGCACCAAATACTGAAATCAGAACAAAGCCATAAACCACATTTCTCCAGATGTAGGAGTCTATTTATTCTCTCACTAATTCAGAAGGATCCAAAAGCATTATCTTTGCCAACCATATTGCAAAATAAAAGACACAGACATGAACTGTTCATTAACTAGGTTTACTTTGTTAGATGCCTGCAGTCCATATATTTTTTGCCAACAGATGTGAAAGTATTTTTTATTCCAATAACTACAAACTCAAACTTTACTTGGAAAATATTTTAGTGATTAGTTGATACATTTTGGTGGGTTATAACAGACACAATCTTAATAGGTAAACTATATTATCTCTTATCCAGAAATTATATCACTCTTTGAAACTGTATCGAGTACTATTGAATGAGAACATAATTCAATATCAGCTATGATTACAAAGCATTTAGTATATTGCTTTGCACATAGTAAGTGCTCAATAACTCAGCTTTCTTTTGCCTTTCATTGAATCAAATTCATCCATGGTTAAGAAGACATATGTAACATTGTTCCAGCTAATGGGAATCTGTTAAAACCAAATTTAATGATTTCTATAGGACATTTGTTTTGTTCACTACAGATATTTTTAAAATGTAATACACAATAGCTAATTAAAATAAGTATGAATACATATTTGATATTAAAATATGCCTTCTTGGCTTTATATACCTCACATGCCAGTGGCAGCATCTGAAGAGAAATAACTAAAATAAAAGAATGCAAAGAGTATCTATTTTAGTTAGAGAAGTATAAGAAATGAAATTATAAAGCTGTAAGATCTAGCTACAAAACATTACTTAAAGTAAATTTGCATATTCATCAAATGTGAATTGAATAATTAATGCTTAATAAATACAAGGTCATATAATACTGTGGAGGGTAATGATGAACAAGGTAGTCAACACAAGAAACTTCTAATCTAGTAGTTAAATATAATGTGTAAATATCTAAAATAGGGCAGTATATTGATAAGTGCCAAGCGGTAATATAAGTTTAGAACCACAGAAGTAAAGGCAGTAGGTTCCTTGTTTAGCTGTGATAATAAGAAAACACTTGAAGGAAGGAGACTGCATTTTAGAGGACTGGGTAGACAGAATCTACCATGTTGAAGAGATGGTGCAGGGGAGGGCTGAATAAGAGCAACTGAACACAGCCTCATTATTACCAAAAACTATCAAAAGGTGGAAATCACTTTTTAATAAAAATCTTCATAAAATTGTCTGATTTAGTGAGATTTTTATCTCATGATTATTTCATGAGTTGTTAAACTATTCCTAAAGGATGATTTTACTTTTGTTTGACTGGGATTTCTAATGGATGATACTTGATGGTGCTAAGATACTATAGGTAAAATGATCATTTTTATTACTGCACAGATAAACATAAGCACATACATTTTAACATATGTACTGAAGACACTAATTTTAAAGGATTTATTTTGCAGTTTCGTTTTAGATGTCTTAAAGTGTGCCATGCCTGTTCTCAAGGGCAGAGAAGGAAAGATACTATTCATTAAGTGCCTAAACCTGTGAAGCATTTCAGTGGATATTTTAATTAAGTGTGTGAATTGTCATCTCCATTCAACATACGAGGAAACTGAGACTTAGAGAACTTGAACAAACTATTAGGAAGTAACAAGGAAGATTAAAAAGTACATTAAAAATTAAGCCTTTGTGCTTTTTCATCTCATTATTTTCAATAATAAATAATAAGAAGACACTTCTTATATACATGGTCATTTCCTGTGTGTAATATCTGTTAGCTCTTTGCTCAGAGATGTTAAATTTTTTTCAAAGAGAGCTTCTTTAGAGCTGGAACTTGAATTCAGTCTTCTTGAATTCAGTCTTCTAGAGATTTACACATTATGTGAAAGACCCAATCTTGTACTAAATATGAAGCCCAAGAATCTTTGCAGTTCTGATAACATCGTAAGTACTATCCATGAGAAAATCATAAAGTGAAAGAACTCTTAATATCTTCAGCAGCAATGAGTGTTCTGTCTTCTTCTAGGGTTTAAACTTGAGTTCTAAGTTATACTTGCAGAGGGGCAGTTCATCTTGATAATCATGCCTGGTGGGGGCAGGATTTCTCTTTTCGTAAATCATACAAGCCATGTTCTTTATGGCTATACATTTATCAAAACATCTATGTATCAGATAGGAATTAAGATTTTTGAGTTCCTGTTCACTTTTTTTTCCTTTCATTTTTTTTTCCTCTTTGTGGCCTGGCATACTCATTAATACATTTTCCCACATATCTTGTGGTTTGGTTTTGTTTTCCCAAACTAATGAAGTTTTGCTCTACTACTTAAGGAAGTTTTTTTTTTTTTTTTCCATTAGGGAAAACATAATTTTCTTGCCAAAACTTTCCCAGAGTTCCCATGGAAGTATAATTCTCTAAAGAATTCATTAAAATGATTGGATAATGGAATCCTTTTCTTACTAGAATGCCATCACTCCAAGAACATTTTAGTTGAATATTGTAAGGGCAGAAAGTTATAACAGTGCTTTATCAACTGGTATTATTCCATGTCCTATATTTCACTAATCTCAAATCGCCACTAAATTTACGCATGAAAATGCACCAATATGGAGTCATTACTTTTCAAGGCAGTAATCTATAGGTATTCTGTAGTAAAATACTAGTTTTTATAACTTTCAAATTATATTTGGAAAGCTTTTTGCTCATTCACTTACAGCTTGAAATTACTTAAAAAATTATAAGCCAATGCTAAAGCCCTGGGAGAGAAGAAGGTCAGAGAGAGATAGAACAATAGGCTTAAAGCAATATTCCTCAGATTCCCCTCTTCCCGCTTAATTTCTGCTCCCATTAGGAAGACACTCCTCTAATGTCTTCCATTTTGCCTTTTTCTCTTTTAATTTATTTACTACCATTTATTACCTTAATTTTTATACTATTCTTAATTTTTATACTATTCTCTCAGAAACTTTTCTCTATTGCATAGTTATAAGTTCATGAATATATCTGATTCTTGGTAATTCATAGTTTGCTTAACAAAAGCTTAGAAGATATGGATTGACTAAGTTAGGATTAATGAAGGTTATGTGCAACATTTTGAAAATGTTTGTTGGTCTTTATGCTTCATCTTCAACAATAGAATAGCTTAAATTGGTGTTTTTCAACCTCAGCACTATTGACATTTTGGGCTTGATAATTCTTTATTGTGGGTGATGTCCTGTGCATGGTAGGAGTTTTAGCCACCTTCCTGGCCTTTACTCACTAGATCCCAGTAGCCTCTGAGATATAACAAGGAAAAATATCTTTGGACATTGCCAGATATCCCCTGGAAGGCAAGATCATTCCTAGATGAGAACCACTGGTTTACATGATGGTGATGAGGACCGTTACTAACATCTGCTGAGCATTTTTCAAGTGCCATTCTAAATATTTAAGTGCAAGCTGTCTAATTCATGAGAAGGGTCTTATGATTCCTATTTTACAGATGAGACTATTTGAGCACAGAGAAGTCAGCTAAGTTACTACCAACACATGGCTAGTAAGTAAGAGAGCCAGAATTCAAACTCAAGAAGTCTGACATGTGAGCCTACTTTTTAAGTTGTTGGGCTATAGCTGTCTAACTAAAATTACACTAAGCTAAAGTAAAATCTATAAAAAAACATGCATCATATAAGGTTAAATTTTTTCCCATGATTTAAAACATTAAAACCTTGGAAAGGAGACTTCCTACAAATTCAAAACCTCCCTAGATAAGTAAGTTTCCTTATTCCCTTCATCCTGTTCATTGAGCTGTTGAGAACCCATCAAAGCTCAGATTCCCCAGGCAGATATTTAAAGACCAGGTCAAGAAGTCAGATTCCTGGGATCACATCTTTACAGAACCATATTCATGAGTATGAGACCCACGAATATCATAAAGCTGCTTACATGTTTTATTACTTTATAACCATCATTTAAATATTAGAAGATGTTTTTTTTTTAGCACCATTAAGAAGAAAACAATTAAAATTAGTTTTTTAGAGTTTATCCTATGTTTCCCAGCATTCAAACTCATTTCCTTTTAACATTTTACAAATAACAGCCAGCAAAATTAAATTTATTTTTTTACCTCTCTATCTGAACTGCATGTGGCAGAAGTGATATTTCTACTATCACTTATATAAATTATGCTGTGGGATAACAAAAACTATCCCACAGTGTAATTTATAAAGGGTGCATCTGTGTAAGCACTTTGTCTTCAGGAAATGTGAATTAGCTTGTTTTAAACCTGTTTTAATTAGTTTTGGGCTTGCCATAAAAATTTTAACGTCATATAGTGTAATAACCAAGGTTTCATATCTAATCAAACACAACTAATACATATAATGTGAAATACGTGGTATATATTACCTTCCAAGTTTCTTGGACAGTTGATTGAAATAGTAATAAGAATGTATACTTCACTTACATTTCCATGTACAGGCACTGTCCTAACAGTTTCTTATTAGCTCATTTATTCCTCATAATAATCACTTAGGTTGGCATTTTTAATATCCCCATTTTGGAATGAAAAATCAGAACCACAGAAAAGCAAATTACTTGACTAAAATCACATTGCTAGTAAGTGATTTAGCTGGCTTATAAATCTAAACGATTTGGCACTAAAACTGTTCTCGTTATTGCTTAAATATACTGCTTTCCTAAAGAAGAGAAATTATCACCAAGCATATTATTCATCATTTTGTTAGATGAATCAAATTAGCATATGTGTCTTATACTGACATAGGAGAAACAATGTATTTAGTCTCAAAATTGTACCACCTATGAAATTCTTGGCAGCAGAGAGTAGGGATTTTATCTTACAAAGAAATGAATTAATAATTATAAAAAAATTTGAATCTAATGATTTTGAATTCTTACTTAAATAGTTACTTTATTTTTCTTCTTTTCTTCTCACTAGTTCAAATGTCTGTTTCCCCATGTCATTCACATTATCTAGGTCATTGAGAACACATGGCCCAATTTTCTGGTTCATGTCTAGTGTACACTACCTTGGTGTCCTCTACTGTTCAGAATTTCCTTAATTTATCATTTTTAACCAAGAATATTGCTTAATAATTGCATTAAAATGAGCCAAGGTGAGTTAGGTCAACCTCCACATTGTACTTCCAGCTTCAGTTACAATCTCTTCTTGAGTATGTGAAACACTTGTTCTGAGGATGGAGCTCTCACTTTAACACATGGTTAAATGTGCAGAAAAACAAACAACAAATCTCTTTCTTTACTTGATCATTTCCAGATGCAACGTATCTACTTTTCCCCTTTCAAGTACAGCATGCGGGGTGCCAGCTGATAAAATATGATTTGAGATAAGCTGCTAGGGAGTCTTAAGTCCCTCTGGTTTTGGGTGGTGATGGTGGGAGAAGAAACCTATCCTGTTGCCCTGATGGTCCCTTGGTTTAACAGCAAGTTGTCCCATGAGCTGTGCCTAGTGTTATGATATGCTTGAAGCCGTCAGGACACTAATCTTCTTGGTCAGAGGGAAATACTTAACATACAGCACAGTTATACATGAATTGCATGAAGACATGAAGGCTAAGCAGTCCTGCTACTAAGTATACGAGTAGTAAACACTCTGGATATTGTGTTGGTTTTTTTTTTTTTTAATGTATTTTTCACTGTAAATCTACAACTTTTTTTTGGCTTTTAATTTCTGTTAATGCTTTCTATTAAAATATTTCAATGAAAATTTCTTAGAAAAATAGAAATATACATTAAAAAATAAATTTATAGTACTAAATGCCCACATGAGAAATGAGTACATATCTAAAATTGACACCATAAAGTCACAATTAAAAGAACTAGAGAGCAAGATCTAACAAATTCAAAAGCTAGCAGAAGACAAGATATAACTAAGATCAGAGCAGAACT
>CAUYLG010077161.1:0-62852 GCA_963573385.1 Cacajao melanocephalus | reverse complement strand
GCAATGCAAGGCTACATTGAGCTACCATGCTATCATGCATGGCGTTGGTTTTTTTTTTTTTTTTTTTTTTTTTTTTGTATAAATGGGGTAATTTACTGGGGTAAATTTTTTTAAAGCCACCGCCACCCAAAGTAAAGGGTATAAATGAATGAGTAAATGTGCTTTGCCCATTAATTTGGGTGGCCGTGGCGTTAAAAAAATTGACCCCCGGAAATTACACAATTAATACAAAAAAAAAAAAAAAAAAAAAAAAAAAAACCAACGCCATGCATGATAGCATGGTAGCTCAATGTAGCCTTGCATTGCTGGGCTCAAGCAATCCTCCCACCTCAGCCCTGCTCCACCCTGGCTTTCAGTAGCTGAGACTACAGCTACAGCTACACCACACATGGCTTTTTTTTTTTTTTGTAGAGACAATGTCTCTTTTTTTTTTTGGAGACGGAGTTTTGCTCGTTACCCAGGCTGGAGTGCAATGGCTCGATCTCAGCTCACTGCAACCTCCACCTCTGGAGTTTAAGCAATTCTCCTGTCTCAGCCTCCCGAGTAACTGGGACTACAGGCATATGCCACCATGCACAGCTAATTTTTGTATTTTTAGAGACGGGGTTTCACCATGCTGACCAGGCTGGTCTCGATCTCTTGACCTCATGATCCACCCACCTCGGCCTCCCAAAGTGCTGGGATTATAGGCGTGAGCCACTGTGCCCAGCCTGAGACAATTTCTTACTATGTTGCCCAGGCTGTTCTGGAACTACTGGGCTCAAGTAATCCTCCCACCTTGGCCTCCCAAAGTGCTGGGATTACAACTATGAGCCACTGTACCTGGCCGGTAGTGATCAACTTTGGCGGAAGGCACTAGGAAACAGTAGCAGAAGGAAGTTTTTATTTTTCATTTCATACCTTTCTAGGTATGGCATACTATACTTTCTAGGTATAGTATAGCTATCTCACTATTACTGGAAATAAAACTTCTTTCTATATTATTTCAATTTCTTACTCTGGGCATATACTACATACATATGCACAAAACAAATATGAATAAATTGTAGGCCAAGGAAGGAAGGTATTTTCTCAACTGGCTTTGACTGATTTTATGCTACTGTACTGGTTGGTTTTTTCATGCTTACCAGATACCTCAAAAAATACTTGGTTAGTTACATTTGAGTAGTCTGACTCATACCTTTGAGTGTTCTGAAAGGAAATCTGGAAGAAGATAAACTTGTGCCAGTAACTCTGTGTAGTCACGACAGCGAAAATAATAAATATGGGAAAGAATATTTTCAAGAGTGAAATCCTCCAAAGCTTTTCTGTGTTCTGAAACAACAAAACAATCTTAATTAGTTTTATCTATTTGGATGTGCTGGCAATTGTAGGAAAACAATACTTTTTAATAACAAAATGTTCTCCTTTGGATTAACAAAATGATTTAACTGAAAGATGACAAACTGTAGGAAAAATTACTATAAACTATCAGTTCATAATTCCTGATCTCTCTTAATTTTTTAGAGGTGAGGTCTCACTCTGATGCCTAGGCTGGAGCACCGTGGCAATCGTAGCTCACTGCAATCTCCAACTCCTAGGCTCAAGGGATCCTCCTTCCCCAGCCTTCCAAAGCACTGGGATTACAGGCATAAAACACTGTGCCCAGCCACTTCATTTTTTTATTTTTTGAGATGAAGTCTCACTCTGTCACCCAGGCTGGAGTGCAGTGGCACGATCTCCACACACTGCAACCTCTAGAGCCTCTGGGCTCAAGCAATTCTCCTGCCTCAGCCTCTCGAGCAGCTGGGATTACAGGCGCTCACCACCATGCCTGGCTAATTTTTCTATTTTTAGTAGAGATGCAGTTTCAACATGTTGGCCAGGCTGATCTCAAACTCCTGACCTCAGGTGACCTGCCCGCCTCAGCCTCCCAAAGTGCTGAAATTACAGGCATGAGCCACCACACCCGGCCTGATCTTTTATTTTCACATTTTCCACTGTTTCCTTATATATCAGGCTATGTAAAATTATTTATAAACATATACAAACTGGTGTTTTAATGCCTGCCTTTTCATATTTCTTTTCTTTTTTTTTTTTTTAAGACGGGGTCTCACCAAGTTCGTCAGGCTGTTCTTGAACTCCCGACCTCAGGTGATCTGCCCGCCTTGGCCTCCAAAGTGCTTGGATTACAGGTGTGAGCCACCACGCCCAGCCTTCTTTTCTTTTTTTTTGAGGTGGAGTTTTGCTCTTGTTGCCCAAGCTGGAGGGCAATTGCGTGACCTTGGCTCACTGCAACCTCTGCCTCCCAAGTTCAAGCAATTCTCCTGCCTCAGCCTCCCGAGTAGCTGGGATTACAGGCACCCACCACCACGCCCAGATAATTTTTTGTATTTTTAGTAGAGACAGGGTTTCACCACGTTGGCCAGGCTGGTCTCAAACTCCTAACCTCAGGTGATCCGCTCACCTCAGCCTCCCAAAGTGCTGGGATTACAGGCATGAGCCACTGCGCCAGGACGCCTTTTCACATTTCTAGTCACTGGCTTCATTGAACAGAAGTAACATAATGAAGTTTCTCTTTCTTGTTTTTTTCCTTAGGACTACAAATTAAGTTAATGGCAGCCTGGGCAACATGGCAAAATCCCATTATCTGCAAAAAATACAAAAATTAGTCAGGTGTGGTAGAGTGTAATTATACTCTTAGCTACTTAGGAAGTTAAAGTAAGAGGATTGCTTCAGCTTGGGAGGTCAAGGCTACAGTAAGCTGTGATTGTGCCACTGGACTCCAACCTGGGTAACAGAATAAAACTTGGTCTCTTAAAAAAAAAAAAAGGAAAATTGTTCAAATGAAGCATTTTTTCTGTTGAATGCTGTAGTATAATTTGATATTTAACTAGCAACAATTATATAAAATCTTCCTTAGATTGGACGTTTTAAAAAAATAAAACAGTTTGAGGCCAGGTGTGGGGGGCTCATGCCTGTAATTCCAGTACTTTAGGAGGCCAAGTTAGGTGGATCACTAGGTCAGGAGTTTGAGACCAGCCTGGCCAACATGGTGAACCCGTCTCTACTAAAAATACAAAAATTAGCCTGGCATGGTGGCGTGTGCCCGTAATCCCAGCTACTCGGGAGGCTGAGGCAGGAGAATTGCTTGAGCCCTGGAGATTGAGGTTGCAGTGAGATGAGATTGAGCCACTGCACTCTAGTCTTGGGGACAGAGCAAGACTCTGTCTCACACACACAAAAAGTTTGGCTTTGTACATATTTCAGAGAGAAACCAATTAGTTACTGCATTTTAAAACGTACTTAGGCCAGGCACAGTGGCTCATGCCTGTAATTCTAACACTTTAGGAGGCCAAGGCAGGCAGATCACTTGAGCCCATGAGTTCAAGACCAGTCTGGGCAACATGAAAAAACTCCATCTCTACAAAAAATACAAAAAAAAATTAGCTGGCCATGGTAGTGCCCGCCTGTAGTCCCAGCTATTTGGGGGGCTGAAGTGAAAGGATCACCTGAGCCCAGGGAGGTCAAAGCTGCAGTGAACTGTGATCATGCTACTGCATTGCAGCCTAGGTGACAAAGTGAGACACTGTTTGAAAAAAAGTAAAATATTAAAAATAAATAAAATGTCCTTAAATTTTAACACTGAAAAAACAATAGAAAACATTGCCTCTTGCAAACATATACCTAACAGAGTCAATTTCTCACCAAAACAATGACAATTTAACCTCATATCAATCATTAAAAACTTTATATCTGGGCTGGTGGCTCACACCTGTAATTCCAGCAGTTTTGGGAGGCTGAGGTGGGTCAATCACAAGGTCAGAAGTTTAAAAAAAAAAAAAAAAAACAGTTTGAGGCTGGGCGTAGGGGGGCTCATGCCTGTAATTCCAGTACTTTAGGAAGCCAAAGTAGGTGGATCACTAGGTTAGGAGTTTGAGACCAGCCTGGCCAACATGGTAAAACTCCATCTCTACTAAAGATACAAAAAAATCAGCTGGGCGTGGTGGCAGACGCCTGTAATCTCAGCTGCTTGGGAGGCTGAGGCAGGAGAATCGCTTGAACCCAGGAGGAGGAGGTTGCAGTCAGCCAAGATTGTGCCATTGCATTCTAGCCTGCGTGACAGAGCAAGACTCCATCTCAAGAAAAAAAAAAACTTTACATCCGAATGCTACACCCACTCTATTTACAGTAAGATTTTAAGACACTATTACAAATGCATGCATTGTGACATAGGCAGCCTTAAAGTATAAGGGAGGAAAAATTCTTTTTCCTGCTACCTTCTTAGGTTTCTTGGCTGAAGCCCTATAAATCAGACTGGTAAAAAATCGATTAACAAGAGAAAAACAGTTTATTAATTGTGCATAGTGCATGTAACACAGGGGAGTCCAGAGAGTAGTAACTCAAAACTGGTTAGATTTGGGGCCGGGCATAGAGGTTCACGCCTATAATCCCAGTACTCAGGGAAGCCGAGGTAGAGTAACTTGAGGTAAGAAGTTTGAGACCAGTCTGACCAACATGGTGAAACTCTGTCTCTACTAAAAATACAAAAATTAGCTAGTTATGGTGGCATGCACCTGTATTCCCAGCTCCCAGCTACTCGGGAGGCTGAGGCAGGAAAATCACTTGAACCTGGGAAGTGGAGGTTGCAGTAAGCCAAGACTGCACCACTGCACTGCAGCCTGGGCAGCAGAGCCAGATTCTGTCTCAAAAAATAAATAAATAAATAAAATAAAGATTTAGGCTTATCTTCCCAAAGGTACAATAAATTTTGAGAGAAGTAACATGACAAAGGAAAAGGACCATGAGTCTCTAACGGCAGCAAATATTATGGTAAGGCAAATACATGGGAAACTAACTGGAGATAAAGAATAGCTAGTAAAATTTGTTACGTAGGCTGATAAGGGTCTAAAGTTGTCTGTGATGATTAACTTTTGTCTACCTGGTAAGAAGGGGGAAGATGGGGCTCTTTTGTACATTTATGCCCTATTTTTAGAAAAACAGAGGAAAGGGCCAGGCACAGTGGCTCATGCCTGTAATCTCAGCACTTTGGGAGGCCAAGGCGGGCAGATTACCTGAGGTCAGGAGTTCGAGACCAGCCTGGCCAACATGGCAAAACCCCACCTCTACTAAAAGGACAAAAATTAGCCAGGCGTGGTGGCAGGTGCCTATAATCCTACTCAGGAGGCTGAGGCAGGAGAATTGCTTGAACCTGGGAGGCGGAGGTTGCAGTGAGCCAAGATTGCACCACTGCAATCCAGCCTGGGTGACAAGAGTGAGACTCTGTCTCAAAAAAAAAACTTGAGGAAGGGCAGAGTTCCTTTATCTGTTTCTTCTCAATTGCCTTCAGCTCAAAATAATCCTTATGCCAAACTGGCATATTTTAGGGTGGCATATCCTGCCAGTGCCCAAAGGCCTTTCAGTAAGCATGCCAGTCATTAGCTAAATGGAATACTTAGAACTTCCACAAAAAAGAAAATGCAGCTGACTACACTCATTCAAAGGAAATAGACAATTAAAGAAAATCTTATGAAAAGCATTATTTTTTAAAAAAACTTCTAGAGGAAAGAATAAAGACCTCACATCCAAAAAATAAATAAAACAAAGCAAAAGAAAACAGTCAATCAGGCTGGGCACAGTGGCTCACACCTGTAATCTGAGCACTTTGGGAGGCCAAGATGAGTGGATCACAAGGTCAGGAGTTCGAGACCAGCCTGGCCAGCATGGTGAAACTCCATCTCTACTAAAAATACAAATTAGCTGGGCATGGTGGTGCCCACTCGTAGTCCCAGCTACTCGGGAGGCTGAGGCAGAAGAATTGCTTCAACCAGGCAGGCCGAGGTTGCAGTGAGCTGAGATTGCGCCACTGCACTCTAGCCTGGGCAACGGAGCAAGACATCGTCAAAAAAAAAAAAAAAAAAAGGAAAAAAGAAAAAAGAAAACAGTCAGTCCATAAGCCATTTAATTTATAAGTAATTGAAAGAATAAGGACTTGAATATAAATTACCTTTCAAAAAACTGTTTTAGGCCAGGCTCATGCCTGTAATCCCAGCGCTTTGGGAGGCCAAGCAAGATTCTGTCTCAAAAAAACAAAAAAATTGTTTTATAGTCACTTTATTTTCACCTAACAAGCACCAAAGATACCTCCCAAACACTTTAAAACTCAGTGCAGTTGGCCGGGGTGCGGTGGCTCACGCCTGTAATCCCAGCACTTCAGGAGGCCAAGGCGAGTGGATTACTGGCGGTCAGGATAAGACCAGCGTGGCCAACATGGTGAAACCCCGTCTCTGTCTCAAAAAAAAAAAAAAGTTAAAAAAAATTTGTGCAGTTATGAAATCAGCTATATACTAACCAAAGCCCCATGTCAATCTGCTTAACAATCCAAACATTTCAGACATAATTTTCTTTTTTTTTTTTGTTTTTAAGAGACAGTCTTACTCTGTCGCCTAGGCTGGCATGCACCAGCACCATCTGGGCTTACGGTAACCTCTGCCTCCTGAGTTCAAGTGATTCTCCTGCCTCAGCCTCCTGAGTAACTGAGATTACAGGCATGTACCAGCATACCTCGCTAATTTTTGTATTTTTAGTAGAGACAGAGTTTCATCATGTCGGTCAGGCTGGTCTCGAACTCCTGACCTCAGGTGATCCACCCACCTCGGTCTCCCAGAGTTCTGGGATTACAGCCATGAGCCACTGCACCTGGCCTCAGACGTGGTTTTCAAAGCTACCTTTGGTTTTTGGAAAACCAATATGGAAATTATTACACATTGAATATATTTAACAACAGTTGCTTATATTAAGGTGTCCAAAAACATTAACTTATACCTAATAAGATGGAGTATGATGACTGAAATACATACATAGGTTTTGTCCCAAAGCATCTACAGTAAGAAGTGAGGGCCATAAAGTGGGAAGGAAAAAAAGCCAGTCCAGGCTGTGGCATTTCTCATTTTGTAAGAGTAGTAGCAGAGTTTAACACTAGTTCACTGTCAAGTCATTAGGCTTCATATTCCAAATGATCTGTTGCGGAGGTCTGAGACAGGCACAAATGCAAATTACTCATACAGAAAACGCAAATTATTAATAGAGAAAAAAGGAGGATCATTTGCTAACTTACCCTCTCCCTTGTGTTTTTCTGCTATAAGCTGAAGGTGCTGAATGCAGGCAGTAGCAAGGTCTACCACTCTATCAACCATAAAACTTCCCTCTGTATCAATAAAAACTGCTTCACCTGCCACTCCTCCAAAACATTCTGGTATCTGCACATCTACTGCCAACTGCATACTGTCAAGAGAAAGATGGCAAATAACTAAGCATCATGATCATCTCAGGCAGTGTATTTGAAACTCCAGATAATGACAAGTCAGGTATCACTGAAGTTTTATAAATGCAAATATACTCCCAAGGCAACAGAAATGTCTAACTCTGTTCATGGTTCCAGATGTAATGTGAACCAATTGACTATATGTGAATCAACAGGATTGGGGGGAGGGTATGCCTATAAAATCAAGATTAAGGACATTTTAATAATTTCCAGGCCTCTAGAAATGGAGCCCCTTATTATACATAAGTCTACTTCCTATTTTTGGTTTTTTTTTTGAGACAGAGTCTCACTCTGTCACCCAAGCTGGAGTGCAGTGGCATGATCTCAGCTCAATGCAACCTCCATGCCACATTTCCTTGCCTCCACTGAGGCCTGTTAGGTGAAGCCTCAGAGTCATTAATAGGAATGATCTCAAGCAGGAGTAGTGACAGTAACAAGCACACACTGGCCAGTTACCTTTTTTTTTGGCATGAAAAACTCAGGCAACAATCATTTGGATTAGTCTGCATGCTCATTGTAGAGTTGCAGCCTCTTAGCTCTTCTCACTGGCTGTCCCCCTTTTGTAATCTCCCTCACTTTTCAGGCCCCGGTGAGGGATTGTAGGCCAGCCCCCAGTGGCATCAGTCCCCATTTCCCACACCCACCCATGCCTTCCTGGGAGTTGAGTCTTGAGGATGGAGGTTTCTGAGACTGTTATTTCTTCATGGCCTGCCTAGCTTAAGAAGTAGCTGGAAAAGTAAGCAACTAATGTTCCCATTAGTGGGTCTGGGCTCCTGGGGTCCTGAGAGGGAGGAGCTGGGCTACACAAGAGCTCCTTTTGTGGTTTCCAAGTTCAAGCCATTCTCCTGCCTCAGCCTCCGAGTAGCTGGGACTACATCCCACCATGCCTGGCTAATTTTTTTGTATTTTTAGTAGAGACAGGGTTTCGCCATGTTGGCCAGGCTGGTCTCAAACCCTTGACCTTAGATGATCTGCCTGCCTCAGCCTCCCAAAGTGCTGGGATTACAGGCACGAGCAACAGCGCCTGGCCTCTTTTCTTTTTTGATATAGGGTCTCACTCTGCTGCCCAGACAGGAATGCAGTGGCGCAATCAAGGCTCACTGCAGTTTTGACCTCCCCGGCTCAAGCAATCCTCCTGCCTCAGCCTCCCAAATAGCTAGGACCACAAGCATGTGCCACCACACCCAGCTAATTTTTCATTTTTAGTAGAGACGAGGTCTCACTGTTTCCCAGGCAGGCCTCAAATTCCTGGGCTCAAGTGATCCTCCTGCCTCAACCTCCCAAAGTGCTGGGATTATAGGCATGAGCCACTCCACCTAGCCATAAATCTACTTTCAAACGTCTGACTTTCAAATATAGTCTCAGGAATGCATGAAGCAGAAACTTCCTGTTTAACCTTATGACTACACTACAATTTGCAAAAGAAACTTTTTTTTTTTTTTTTTTAAGATGGGGTTTCACCAAGTTGGTCAGGCTGGTCTTGAACTCCCGACCTCAGGTGATCCGCCCACCTTGGCCTCCAAAGTGCTTGGATTACAGGCGTGAGCCATCACGCCCGGCAAGAAACATTTTTTTCACATCAAAATAATTGCATCAATTTATCAAGAAGGGATACTGAAGTAACACAAATAGTAAGTTAATTTTTGTTTGATGCACAGACACACTTAAAATTAAGAGCACATATATACCTTATTTGGTTTCCTGGCTATAAACCAATAGTACAAAATATTACTTTCATAATACGTTATTAAACCTGCCCTTAGAAGAAGAACACTTTGTTTTACCATAATTGTGTTTTTCCAACGCCTGGTGCACCACAAATTTCTGTTGTTTTCATTAAGGGTACTCCACCCCCAAGAATATCATCTAGTGCTGAACAGAAGGTAATTATGGAGCCCTGGGTATGCTCCTGCTCAAGAAGTTCCAGTGCTGTACACTTCTTGCCTGACTCAGATGTACCAGCATATCTTGGTTTATTTGTGAGACATTCTCTTCTTATAATTTGCAGAGTTTCTAAGGCTTCCTCTTTAGATATTCCAACTTCTGAAAATAAAATAAGAAAAAAAGAACCCTAATTTTAGAGATTTAAAACAGTATAACATGATAATAGATTGTCTTAATTTTAATTTTTAGACAAGAGTGATGCTAAGAGTAGAGAAGGATAAAAATGTAATATTCTATCAACCATTTAATTTTCCAGTTTGGCTGGACACTGTGGCTCACACCTGTAATCCGAGCATTTTGGGAGGCCAAGGCGGGCAGATCATGAGGTCTGGAGTTCAAGACCACCCTGGCCAACGTGGTGAAACCCCATCTCTACCAAAAATACAAAAATTAGCCAGGAGTGGTGGCACATGCCTGTAATCTCAGCTATTCCCTAGGAGGCTGAGGCAGGGAGAATCTCTTGAGTGCCTATAATCCCAGCTATTCAAGGAGACTGAAGCAGGTGAATTGCTTGAACCCGGGAGGTGGAGGTTGCAGTGAGCTGAGATCGCACCATTGCACTCCAGCCTGGGCAACAGAGCGAGACTCCATCTCGAAGAAAAAAAAAATTCAGATTAATAAAGGAATTTGTTTTCTTAGTCATCACTTAAAGATTTTCCTATTATCTCAGAAACAATTCAACTAAAGCATTTCTGAGTACCTACAAGAATGTCCCAGGAAGCAGAAATAAAAATGCACTATTTTTTTTTCTTTTTTTGAGACAGAGTTTTGCTCTTGTTGTCTAGGCTGGAGTGCAATGGCGTCATCTCGGCCCACCGCAACCTCCGCCCCACAAGTTCAAGTGATTCTCCTGCCTCAGCCTCCCGAGTAGGTGGGATTACAGGCATGCGCCACCACGCCCAGCTAATTTTTTGTATTTTTAGTAGAGAGGGGGTTTCACCATGTTGGTCAGGCTAGTCTCCAATGCCTGACCTCGTGATTTGCCCACCTCAGCCTCCCAAAGTGCTGGTATTACAGGCATGAGCCACTGCACGCAGCCAAAATATACTCATTATTAGCACATTTTTACTACCTCTTTTGGTCGTAGGAAGCCGTAATTATCTCGCACTTATCATAAAGTATACAAATTATTTTTCAGATGAGAATGAAAAATTCTCATTTTTTAACTGCCTGAAACAAGGTACTTTAAGAAGCACATATGCATGTATTATTTATAATAAAAAGTTATCATGGAAATAGTTGATGTAAAAGAATTCATATATCACTCCAAACTAATGAGAACAATTATCCAATGCACAAATATTTTAAAGAATTCACTTGGCCGGGTGCGGTGGCTCACGCCTGTAATCCCAGCACTTCAGGAGGCCGAGGCGGGTGGATCTCCTGAGGTCAGGAGTTCAAGACCAGCCTGGCCAACATGGTGAAACCTGGTCTTATTTGTCAAAAATAAACAAAATAATAAAAAGAATTCACTTATGCTCCCCTGACTATGCAATTTCACCCGTCTGACAGTATGGCCTGAGAAGAGAAAATGGCAGTTACAAAACAAGCTGGCTGAAGAAATAACGGTGAGGATGACATCACTTATCAGTTTGATACATTGGTGCTTGATTTGATAAGAATATGAGCCATAAATATGGGGCTAATAAAAGACAATGGTGATGACAACATTTAGAAAATGAAAATCTTACCCAGTTCAAGAGCCTGAATGCTGGAATCAGATTGCCTGGGTTTGTAAATTCTGGCACCACTTATGGTGTGACTTTGGGCAAGTTACTTCACTTCTTTTTGCTCAAATTTTTCTTTTACAAAACAGGAATGAGACAATACATGTAAAAAGCTCGGGAGTTTTTAAATGCTATAGCCCCGGCCTTGCCCCATTTGGGGCAGCTATTTAAGGGGAAGGGATGTCTCACCAGGCTGGGGGTACCTCCCCCCACCCCAGGGACTCCTCTTCCCTCTGGCTCCTCCCCCTTTTCTATGAGGAATTGAGATGCTGTAACTTTTTGGAACCTCAGTTTTTTGATTTTTTATTTGGGTAGGTTTTGGGGTCCAGGCCATTTTTTTACCCCTTGGAGAAAATAAGATGAGGGACAAAGGAAAATGGGAGGAAACTTCTCCCCTCCCACCTTCACCTTTAGCTTCTTGAAAATGGGCCCCTGCGGAATAAATCTGCCAGTTTTTATAAATGCAAAAAAAAAAAAAAAAACTCGGTAGAATATCAAGGCCATCTAAAATGGTCAATAGTTGTTAGTGATTATTATTCAGAGTCTCACATTTCTTCTTTTAAAAATGAACTTGTTGAAGAAAAAGGAGCCCATCAAATTTTGGGGGACACAGTCTGCGTGTGGTATGACTCAAACAGTTATGGTTGGGACTACAAGACTTTTTTTTTCTTTTTTTGAGACAGAGTCTCACTGTGTCGTCTAGGCTGGAAAGCAGCGGCGCGATCTCAGCTCACTGCATCCTCCACTTCCCGCTTTCAAGCGATTCTCCTGCCTCAGCCTCCCGAGCAGCTGGGACTACAGGCGCCTGCCACCACACCCAGCTAATTTTTGTATTTTTAATAGAGACGGGGGTTTCACCATATTGACCAGGCTGGTCTCGAACTCCTGACCTTGTGATCCGCCCACCTAGGCCTCCCAAAGTGCTGGGATTACAGGCGTGAGCCACCACGCCCGGCCAAGACTTATTCTTTAGAGGCGAACTAAAACCTCTATATTTTCCATCATTAAGGGCAATAATGAATAGCACAGGTCTGGGCATATCATAGTGTAATGTGCACAAAGAGTGACCACTGCCAGCTTCATATTTGTATACCTCAGGATGCAGTGGTTCCCACCAATGTATAATCTGCAGTGCTCTGGAATATGAGGTTTTGGGTGTTTTGGTGAATTATGTAAGAGGAGAATTTCCCTTCTACTGCTTCCTTAAGATTCCAGGGATTCTACTCCCTTTCTCATTCTTAGTATCTCCAGTCCTACACAAATCCTGCATTTCTGAAATTTAACTCTTACCCCTTGGATCTTGGAACAGCAAAAATTAGACAACCAATTCTGACTCCACTATTTCCTAACCCAGTTATCATGAAAAGTTACGTGACCTCCTCAAGATAAGTTCTCTCTCTCATCCATATACTGAACATAACAATCGATATAAGCAGGTTCTTTGAGGGTTAAATGAGACAATCCTCAAAGCATTCAGCAGGCATTGCCAGAGGAAAAGCAGTTAGTAAATGTTTTCACGACCACAGTTCTCCTAACCATTCAGACAACTTTTAAGTGGTGTCGAGCTGTTTCAAGTTGTAAACGCGGCCGTGGGAGGCAGCAGAATCTGACGCAGACTGGGCTGAAGCCCAAGGCGGGAGAACCAAGACTGAGGCGGCGCTGACGGCGGCCGGTGTGCCTCAGCTTGCCATCAGGAATCGTTACCTTTGCTAAGCTCGGAGGGTTTCACCTCTAGGAGTTCCTCAGCAGTCTGGAAACCCGCAGACACCAACTTCACCCGCACCGCTGGAGACAGCGGGAAACTCAGCAAATCCCGCTGCATTTCAACGCGGAACGTCTTCCCGCCAAGTCGCGCAGGCTCAGCCGCTACCTCCCGAGCAGCCAAGCTCCGCACGCCCTCGCCGGGGCGTACGGCGTGACGTCAGACGTAAAACGGAAGGGGTTGGCCACGCGGCCGTGAGCCTTGCAGCTCTGCGCAGGCTTGTAGATTTTCACACTTCTGCACCGTTCCGTTATAATTTCCCAAAATCCCATTTAGAGATTCCCCAGGCCGGGCGCGGTGGCTCATGCCTGTAATCCCAGCACTTTGGGAGGCCGACGCGGGTGTTTCACGAGGTCAGGAGATCGAGACCATCTTAGCCAACATGGTGAAACCTTGTCTCTACTGAAATACAAAAAACTAGCCGGGCGTAGTGGCGCACGCCTGTAGTCCCAGCTACTCCCAGCTACTCGGGAGGCTGAGGCAGGGGAATCGCTTGAACCTGAGAGGCGCCGGCTGCAGTGAGCGGAGTTCGCGCCACTGCATTCCAGCCTGGCGACAGAGCAAGACTATGTCTCAAAAATAATAATAAATAGAGATTCTCTATCAGATGTACACCCTGACTGTAAAACGATGAACGGAGACCTTAGGATAGAAAGCCAGGCCCAGTGGGTTTTCCACGCCACATTTCCTTGCTTCCACTGTGGCGTGTTAGGTGAGGCCGCAATCATTAATGGGAATGATTTCGAGTGGGAGCATTGAGAGTAAGAGCACACACTGGCCAGTTACCATTTTTTTGATGTGAAAAGCTCAGGCAACAATCATATTAGGATTAATCTATGTGCTCATTGTAGAGTTGCAGTCTCTTGACTCTAACCGCTGACCGTCCCCCTTTCCTGACCCCTTCGCTATTCCCGCCCTCGCAAGGGATTGTGGGCCAGCCTCCAACGGCCGCTGGGAGGGATCAGTCCTCATTCCCCGCACCCACGCACGCCTTCCTGTGAGTCGAGTCTCGAGCATGGAGGTTTCTGAGACCGTTATTTCTTCATGGCCTGCCTAGTTTAAGAAGTAGCTGGAAAAGTAAGCAACTAATGTCTCCATTAGTGGGTCTGGGGTCCTGAGAGGGAGGAACGGGGCTACACAAGAGCTCCTTTTGTGATAGAGAGTTGGGAAGGGGTGTTCAAGCCATTGTAGTGACCGCTTCTAAGTTAATGAACTTTGGGGAGAAAGGGAAGCAGTTTAGAAGGTGGTTTATGAGATCTTTCCTTGCCGAGGTGAGTGTGACTTATTTAAAGGGGGGTAACTTATTCCCTACCTATTGGCGATGATTCTTTGTCTTGACTTTTTTTCCAGCTTAGAAGAACTTCCTAAATATTGCAAATCAGAGCCCTCTACATACTTAGATCTAAAAAAAGGAAAAAATGTGTGTTGAGCACTTTAGCAAATCCCACACATTTCAAATGGCCGTAGTCATGCCACAAGGAAGATAAGGACATAGAGGCTCAGCATGTAGTTTAATGTCAATTCTGATAAAAGAAAAAAGGCTGGCCGAGTGTGGTGGCTCACACCTGTAATCCCAGCACTTTGGGAAGCCAAGGCAGGCAGATCTCCTTGAACTCACGTGTTTGAGACCAGCCTCGACAACATGGCGAAACCCTTTTTTGAAAATACAAAAAATTCGCCAGGTGTGGTGGCGTGCACCGATGGTCCCAGCTACTCGGGATTCTTCTTAGCCTTCTGAGTAGAGCTGGGATTACAGGCGGCCACCACCACACCCGGCTAACTTTTTGTATTTTTAATAGAGACAGGGTTTCACTATGTTGGCCAGGCTAGTCTCGACCTCCTGACCTCATGATCTGCCCTTCTCGGCCTCCCAAAGTGCTGAGATTACAGGTGTGAGCTACTGTGCCCAGCCTTCATCATCATTCTTAAGATGTCTTTAGGCTGGGCGTGGTGGCTCACACCTGTAATCCCAGCACTTTGGGAGGCCGAGGCGGGTGGATCACGTGGTCAGGAGTTCAAGACCAGCATGGCCAAGATGGTGAAACCCCGTCTCTACTAAAAACATAAAAATTAGCCAGGCGTGGTAGTGGTTGCCTGTAATCCCAGCTCCGTGGGAGGCTGAGGCAGAGAATTGCTTGAAACTGGGAGGCAGAGGTTGCAGTGAGTCGAGATTGTGCCACTGCACTACAGCCTGGATGACAGAGTTATACTTCGTCTCAAAAAAAAAAAAAAATGTCTTTAATGCAGTTTTCTCTGTAGTCATGCTTTCAAACTGGGATCCAGGTTTTTGAAGCCAGGCACTAGGAACTAAACAAAGCTACGAGATAAATATGGAAGGTGCACCTTCTTGTATTGCCACTTTTTTTTTCAAAAAAGATTTTTAGGGAGGTAAGAATTAAATGATTTACTCGATAAGTCATTTGAAATGGCTTATGTTAAACACACATTGCATCTGTGTAATGTGGGTAAATCATTTAAAATTTTGAAAAAGATACCATGTAAGACATGCCTTTGTTCCTCCTTAAATTTTTTTTTGAAAAAGGAAATAAACATTAATAAAATGTGGGTTAGGCCGGGCTCAGTGGCTCACGCCTGTAATCCCTGCACTTTGGGAGGCTGAGGGGGTCGGATCACGAGGTCAAGAGATCAAGACCATCCAGACTAACATGGTGAAACCCTGTCTCTACTAAAAATAATTAGCTGGGCATGGTGGCGCCCACCTGTAGTCCCAGCTACTCAGGAGGCTGAGGTAGGAGAATCGCCTGAACCCAGGAGGTGGAGGTTGCAGTGAGCTGAGATTGCGCCACTGCACTCCAGCCTGGTGACATAGTAAGGCTCTGTTTCAAATAAATAAATAAATTAATTAATTAATTAAAAGTGGGGTAAAATGCAAATATAAAAATAAATTTTAAGAGAAAAGCATGAGGTCAGAGACACATCAGGCTTAAACAGGATACTTCAGTAATCTCCCAAACTGCCCTGGGAATATGTTTTGGTTTTTCTTGCAATTTAAGGTTACTTCATGAAAAAATTTGAGAGGCATTGCTATGGGCAAACCAGCATGGGCTGCTACGGAGTCATACAGATTTGGATTTGTATCACATGTCTGGAAATTATCAACTCTGTGACCTTTAGCATGTTACTCAGTCTCCTCATCTGCAAGTAGAAGAGAATATCTCCTGGGGTTTTAGGCAAGGTTAAATTAACATATATACAGTACTTATCACACAAAAAAAGGCACATAATAAATCTGTTTCTCCATTTTTACAGTATCCTAATGTGTATGTTCACTTGGAATAAGTCTTTATAGAATACCTAGCTCAGCAGAATGCTGATGCTGAGATGTTTTTTAAAAATGTCTACAATTGGGCCAGACACAGTGGCTCACACCTGTAATCTCAGTACTTTAGGAGTCTGAGATCGGAGGATCACTTGAGGTCAGGAGTTCAAGACCAACCAGAGCAACGTGGTAAAACCCCATTTCTACTAAAAGTACAAGATTAACTTGGGGTGGTAGAGGGTGCCTGTTATCCCAGCTACTTGGAAGGCTGAGGCAGGAGAACCATTAGAACATGCGAGGCAGAAATTGCAGTGAGCTGATATCACCACACTGTACTCCAGCCTGGGTGACAAGAGGAAAACTCAGTCTCAAAAACAAGACAAAACAAAACAAGTCTGGAATTGTAAAAGTGCCAAAGTAAAGTGCTTTTACATATTTTATTTTCTTTGACTTGATCCTTATAGTAATCCTATGACTGGGGTCTCCATTCAGGATTAGCACCCTGAAGATTGGATCACTAAAACAAAATTAAATATTTGTTAAATGCAAGTTATGTGTCAGATGACAGGGCAAACAAGACAGATTATCTGCCCTCATGGAGTTTATAATCCATCAGGATCTTTTCTGAGTATTTCTGACATGTTGTGTTTCTGACTTGTGTAGCTGTCTTGATATAATACTAAAAGCAGGAAGGAGCTATTACTGTCGATATCTATAGTTAACCTGTTAGAGTATTCCAATAATGAGACATTTTCAGGTTGACTGGACTGTTTTCTGGAGATGTATGAGAGGAATAATATGAACACTTTTATTATAGCTGGGGAGAAGTTTATTTTCTTTTAGCCTAAGAACACAGAACTTTAAAAAATGGTGACCACAGCCATGTGTGGTTGCTCATGCCTGTAATCCCAGCACTTTGGGAGGCTGAGGTGGGTGGATCACTTGAGTTCAGGAGTTCCAAGACCAGCCTGGCCAATATGGTGAAACCGTGTCTTTACTAAAAGTGCAAAAATTAGGCAGGCATGGTGGCAGACACCTGTAATCCCAGCTTCAGGAGGCTAAGGCAGGAGAATTGCTTGAACCCCAGAGATAGAGGTTGCTGTGAGCTGAGATCCCACCCCTGCACTCCAGTCTGGATGATTGGGTGAGACTGCATCTCAAAAAAAAAGATGACCTTTCATGTTCAAGTTGATTTGGGAATAGGAGAAAGAAGTGAATGTTATTTGGACTGAGGGAAAAAGAAACCTCTGAATCAAGGCATAGCTTTAGAGACGGTTATGATAAAGCTTCTTTAAGGCCTCAGACATATATAGTAGCAGTATCAATTTTACAAGGCCTTATACGTAATAGAAGCCCAATATGTATTTGCTGTCCACAAACTCATTGACACATTCTTCTCACTTGACTTCTGTAGTGCTACACTTCTGATTTCCTTTCTACGTATTTGGCTTTTCTGTCTCCTTTGCAAGCTCATCCTCCATTACCTGGGCATGGCAGTGACTCTCAAATTTGTATATCTAGCCTTGGCCGTCTGCCCTCTGGATGCAAATATCTAATTGCCTACTGGATAATTCAAAGCCTCCTCCAACTCAGCCTATCTTAAATCTAACTCATTATCTTCACCCTACTCCTAGAACCTTACCCTTTTCTTGCATTTCCTTCCTCCATGAACTATATATCCATCCTTCCATCTGCATAAACCACAAACTTAGAAATCATTCTTGACACCTTCTTCCCTTTCACTCTCCATAGTCACTGCACTCCATGACAGGAGTGCCATGGCATGATCATATCTCACTGCAACCTTGAACTCCTGGGCTCAAGGAATAGATCTTCCTGCCTTGGCCTCCTAAGAAACTGAGAATAATAGGCACATGCCACTGTGCCCAGCTAATTTTTAAAATTTTTTATAAAGACAAGGTGTTGCCCTGACTGGTTTTGAACTCCTGGCCTCAAGTCATCCTCCTGCCTTGGCATCCCAAAGTGCTGGGATTACAGATATGAGTTGCCATGGTCCTACTGGCATGATCTATTTATAGTACATTTCACTTCATGTCACTCCTTATTTTGCTCTTAGGATAAAGACCAAATTTCCTAATCAGGCTTAAAAAAAAGCCTTGCATGTAGGCTGGGCATGGCGACTCACACCTATAATCTCAGCACTTTGAGAGGCTGAGACAGGTGGATTACAAGGTAAGGAGATTGAGACTATCCTGGCTAACATGGCGAAACCTGTCTCTACTAAAAATACAAAAAGTAAGCTGGGCGTGGTGGCATGTGCCTATAGTCCCAGCTACTCAGGAGGCTGAGGCAGGAGAACCACTTGAACTCAGGAGGCGGAGGTTGCAGTAAGCCGTGATCACTCCAGCCTGGGCGACAAAGCGAGACACGTTTTGGCCCCTGTTTTTCCTCTTTAGCTTCTTCCTTTTTCTCTCCAATTTGCTCCCTATACTCCTGCTACTTTGGCTTTTTCTTAGTTCCTTGTGTGTGCCAGGCTTCTTCTATGTCTATAATATTACCTCTCCCTCCTTCACCCAATTAACTACTATTTATCTGTCCAATCTGAAATTCTTTTATTTTTGACATGGAGTCTTGCTTTGTTATCCAGGCTGGAGCGCAATGGTGAGATCTTGGCTCACTGCAACCTCTGCCTCCTAGGTTGAAGCGATTCTCCTGCTTCAGCCTCCCGAGTAGCTGGGATTACAGGTGCCCACCACCATGACCCGTTAATTTTGTATTTTTAATAGAGATGGGGTTTCACTATGTTGGTCAGGCTGGCCTCGGACTCCTTACCTCAGGTGTTCCACCTGCCTCTGCCTCTCAAAGTGCTGGGATTATATGTGTGAGCCGCCATGCCTCACAATTTTTTGTAGCCCCTCAATTTTTTCTAATCAAAGAAATGTGGCTCTTCTCAAAGGATATTAAGGTATGCAGGGCTTCTGTGAGGATTATAACAGTAGCATTTTTCATAACTTGCTTGGAGTTACAAGACAGTAGAAGACAGACATCTTTTTGCCTAACACTGAGTCCCTTGAACAGATATTTTGATAACTAGGCCAATAATAATGAAATTCTGGTACAATATTGAAACTGGGACTCGTGAAGATTTATGAGCCACTTAAGATTCTGTGGGCTGGGTGGCTAGGCATGGTGGCTTATACCTGTAATCCTAGCACTTTGGGAGGCTGAGGTGGGTGGATCATCTGAGGTCGGGAGTTGGAGACCAACCAGGCCAACATGGTGAAAACCCATCTCCACTGAAAATATAAAAATTAGCCGTGCGTGGTGACATGTGCCTGTAATCCCAGCTACTTGGGAGGCTGTAGCAGGAGAATCCCTTGAACCTGTGAGGCAGTGGTTGCTGTACTCCAGCCCGGATGATAGATCGAGACTCTGTATAAAAAAAAAAAAAAAAAAAGACTCTGTGGGCTGGGCATGGTGGCTCCATGCTTGTAATCCTAACTTTCTGGGAAGTGGAGATGGGCCAATTCTTGAGCCCAGAAGTTTGAGCCCAGCCTGGGCAACATGGTGAAACTCTCTCTCTCTACAAAAAATACAAAAATTAGCCAGACATGGTGATGTGTGCCTGTAATCCCAGACGCACAGGGGGCTCAGGTTGGAGGATTGCTTTACCCTGGAAGGCCAAGGCTGCAGTGAGTTGTGATAGTGCCACTGCACTCTAGCCTGAAGAAGGCACTGCTAGTCACAAATCTGAAACGGACATTTTGGTTGTAAGTATTGTTTTGTGGTAGTAGCAGTATAGTTCACATACATCACCTTTTCCCTTACTTGAGTTGTTCCACCAGATTTCTTTTTTCTTTTCTTTCTTTTTTTTTTTTTTTTGAGACAGAGTTTACTGCTGTCACCTCAGCTGGAGTGCAATCACATGATCTCAGCTCACTGTAACCCCTGCCTCCAGGGCTCAAGCGATTCTTGTGCCTCAGGCTCTCAAGTAGCTGGGATTACAGGCATATGCCACCACATATTTTTATATTTTTAGTAGAGACAGGGTTTCACCATGTTTGCCAGGGTGGTCTCGAACTCCTGGCCTCAAATGATCCACCTGCCTCGGCCTCCCAAAATACTGAGATTAGAGGTACGAGCCCCTGCGCCCAGCCCTCCAGCCAGATTTCAAAGTATGTTTTATTTCACAAAACAAAATATTGGTAATTCATAGATCATACATATACATATGTGTGTACATATATATTACATAATACTTCTTTGAAAAGGCAAGTATATAAAAACCAAACTGATAGACTGTAAAAACATCAGACTTGAGAACAAGTTGTCTGCTTGCATCACAGAATCTCCTACCTCCTTGTCCCAATATTCTTTTCGCCCCATCTAAGACGTCTCTATGTTCTCGGTTGTTGCTTAACAAGATTTTTATTTTTATTTAATTATTATTTATTATTATTTTTTTGAGACAGAGTTTTGCTCTTTTCGCCCAAGCTAGAGTGCAATGGCACTGTGAGCTTGAAGTCAGTAACAAGGAAAAAAAGTTATAAAAAAGTTATAAAACTCTGGCTAATATATTTTGGCAGTGGAGAAGACACCAGAAGAGTCCTTCTGTAAGATAAAAGATGGGAAATTAGGGTGGTTCTAGTGTGATCTTGGAAAGACAATTGAAGAACACTGTTAAACTCTGTAACTCCAATTCTAATTTGTTTTTTTCGGTTTGGGGGGAGGTTTTTTGAGGCAGAGGCTCACTCTGTAGCCCAGGCTAGAGTGCAGTGGCGTGATCTCGGTTCACTGCAACCTCCATCTCCTGGGTTCAAGAGGTTCTCCTGCCTCAGCCTCCCTAGTAGCTAGGATTACAGGCACCCGCCACCACACCTGGCTAATTTATGTATTTTTATTAGAGATGGGTTTCACCATATTGGCCAGGTTGGTGTCGAATTCCTGTCCTCAAGCGATCTGCCCGCCTTGGCCTCCCAAAGTGCTAGGATTATAGGCAGGAGCCACAGTGTCCGCCTGCTTCATTCAAAATTAGAATTAGTTTTGTGCAATTGATCTTTCAAGTAAGAGTGATCATTGCTGCATATTTGAAAGAGAGCATTTTGTATATAAGCTTGACACTTTTGACTGATAACCTATACAGAGATTGGATTTTCAGATATGTAGACTGGATTTTCAAAAATAATTTTACCAAATTTCATGTTTTCAAACTTATTCAGATTACATATACGGCAGCTTGTTTAACTGCTCAAGAAATCGCTGTGCACCTGTTTTCGCAGCTGCTGGGGAAGATGAAGCAGGAGGATCCCCTGAGGCCAGAAGTTCAATAACTGCCGCACCCCAGCCTGTGCAACAAAGCAGGATCTTGTCGGAGAGGGGAAGGGGGGACAAAAAGAAAAAAGACACCATAGTGACATCATTAGCATAAAACCCTGAAATGCAGGAGCTGGTTTATGTTATTTACCTTTTAACCTGTAGAGCGTCTTTAAGTTTTATTTCAGTTGTGTCACCAAGCATACTGGGAAAGGACACGCTGAATGATATCACCAGAAGGAGTGTGGAGTATGTAGATAAGCACAGTGACTACTGGTTATTCATACCTTAGGCTTATATTTTCTAAGATTTTGAATAGCCAGATATTAAAAATATTGCACTGGGTTATTGTACTTTGGAAAAAATCTTTATTCCAGAAATTAGGGGTTCTACCGTTCACATGAGAAAAATGACCCTATATTTAGAGTGGTTTGAATCTAAGGGTGAGTTCTCAGGCATCCTCAACAGCTGACGTAATTAACAGTAGTGATACTAAAATCAGGAAGGTGACTTTTCTTGGATGAGGTTTGTTATACTTTAAGTGTGGGTAATGTGGCTAAATGATTTGTGGGAGAGGTGGGATTGTGAAGCTTTCATAGTTGGTTATGGTGGCTTGTACTTGTAGTTTTGGCATCCTTGGGAAGTCAGCAGTTTGAAACCTGCTTGATCCTGTTTCTACTAGAGATACAGCAACTGGGTGGGTGTGGTGCACTCTGGCCTGGGCGACAGAGCAAGAAAAGACATTGCATCTCGTGTCTTCCACTACAATCTCCTGTTTTGGAGTATCCAGAGGTTTATGTTTTTGAACAGTCATTTTCCTCTCACACATGTTTCTGGTCCCACCTCA
This sequence comes from Cacajao melanocephalus, assembly GCA_963573385.1. Classification (NCBI taxonomy): domain Eukaryota; kingdom Metazoa; phylum Chordata; class Mammalia; order Primates; family Pitheciidae; genus Cacajao; species Cacajao melanocephalus. Next base: position 40,715 of record CAUYLG010077161.1, on the reverse strand, counting down.
CTTTGTTGGTTGGTGCTGTAGTTAGGTACTGCAATGATTTGCTGTTGCAGTCAGAAGTCTTCAGTTAAATTTCTCAGTAGGCTCTAAAGGAATGCTACTCTCACACTTTCCTTGCTTGTAGCCCTTTCATTTTCCAAGCTAGTAATTTGGCATCTTCTGACTTTTCTTCTGTCTTTGTATCCTTTTGTGGACCTCCGGAGTCCTTCTGTCTCTTTTTTTTTTTTTTTTTGGAGATGGAATTTTGCTCCTGTAGCCCAGGCTGGAGTGCAATGGCGCTATTGGCTCACTGCAACCTTAGCCTCACAGGTTCAAGGGATTCTCCTGCCTCAGCCTTCCGAGTAGCTGGGATTATAGACACGCATTGCCACGTCTGGCTAATTTTTGTATTTTTAGTACAGATGGGGTTTCACCATGTTGGCTAGAGTGTTCTCGCACTCCTGACCTCAGGTGATCCACCCTCCACAGCCTCCAAAAGTGCTGGGATTACAGATGTGAGCCACTGTGCCTAGTTCCAGTGTCCTTCTTTTCTATAATTCTTTTTCTTTCTTTCTTTTTTTTTTTTAAAAGATGGGGTTTCACCATGATGACCAGGCTGGTCTTGAACTTCTGACCTCAGGTGATCCACCCACCTTGGCCTCCCAAGGTGCTAGGATTACAGGCGTGAGCCACCGCACCCGGCCCAGTGTCCTTTTAAGGATCCTGTGATTACATAAGGTTCATCTGGATAAGCTTTTCATCTTAAATCAATCACATCTGAAAACTTCCTTTTATAATGGAAAGTGTATAGGTTCAGGAATTAAGATGAGGACATTTTTGGTGGGCCATTATTCTGCCTTATTCTACCACTACCACTACAAAAGCCTCAGATTTGTCAGGAGCTTTTTTTTTTTTTTTTTGAGATAGAGTTTCCCTCTTGTTGCCCAGGCCAGAGTGCAATGGCTCAATCTTGGCTCACTGCAACCTCAACCTCCTGGGTTGAAGTGATTCTTCTGCCTTGGCCTCCTGAGCAGCTGGGATTGTAGATGTGCGCCACCATGCTAGGCTAATTTTTGTATTTTTAGTAGAGATGGGGTTTTAACATGTTGGTTAGGCTGGTCTCAAACTCCTGACCTCAAGTGATCCGCCACCTCGGCCTCCCAAAGTGCTGGGATTACAGGTGTGAGCCACCAAACTCGGCTCATTGGGAGCTTTTTACGTCACCAAAAGAGGCTTGGAGTATGTAGATGAGCACAGTGTCTTCTGGTCTCATTCACATTGTCCATACATTTCTTAGGATATTGTAAATATTCTGGGTCCACAGTGTTGTTTCTGGCTTTTTATTTTTTTGAGATGGAGTTTTACTCTGTCACCCAGTGATCTCAGCTCACTGCAACCTCTGCCTCCCAGGTTCAAGTGATTCTCCTGCCTCAGCCTCCTCAGTAGCTGGGACTACAGGTGCGTACCACCACACCCGGCTAATTTTTATATTTTTAGTAGAGAGAGTGTTTCAGTGTGTTGGCCAGGCTGGTCTCAAACTCCTGACCTCATGATCATTCCACTTTGGCCTCCCAAAATGCTGGGGTTACAGGCATGAGTCACCATGCCCAGCCATTTCTGGCTCTTAAACTTTGGAAAAGTCTGTATCTTTTAAGTGGCAGGCTAGAACTTGTACAAGGAGAGTGACCCTATATGAAGAGTGTTTTGAATCTGAGAGTGAGATGTCAGGCAACAACCATGTCTTTCACTTACCCGGCAGGAAAGATACCCTGAGCACAAAGGTGGTTTCACAGGGCGAGGGTCACTAATTGCATTGTGTGTTCTAGCCCCTGTGATTTCCCCAAATGTGGGAGACTCAATTGCATAATTTGTGGTAGTGGGCCACTGTGTTCATGTTTTCCCCTGTGTTATTTGTCAAGTGGGAGGTAGCCAATGTGATTAGTTGTCAGTAGTTGTTTTTGGCTTCTCCTTGCTTGTTTCTTGTGAACTGTGTCTCTAAATTTCCACAGAAGTGACAAGCTGTACTACTGTTTAGCATGTGATAGCAACAGGCTTCCTTGGTGTTTTCTCTTGTCTGTGTTCCCTTAATCCAGCATATTTGTATACAACATATATGTTGGCTGAATCAAATAAACTGGAAATCAAACTCAGGAAGGATTTCCTTCAGGTATTTTTATTTTTAGAGACAGGGTCTTGCTCTGTCTCCCAGACTGGAGTACAGTGGTGCTCTATCATGGCTCAAAGCAACCTTGACCTCCTGGGCTCAAGCAGTCCTCTCCCCTCAGCCTCCCAAGTAGTATACAGGCACGTGCCACCATGTCTGGCTAATTTTTTTTTGACGGAGTTTTCCTCTTGTTGCCCAGTGCAATGGTATGATCTTGGCTCACAGCAGCCTCCACCTCCTGAGTTCAAGTGATTCTCCTGCCTCATCCTCCTGAAGTAGCTGAGATTATAGGCACCCAATACCACACCTGACTACTCTTTTGTATTTTTCAGTAGAGACGGGGTTTCACCATGTTGGCCAGGCTGGTCTCTAACTCCTGACCTCGGGTGATCTGCCCGCCTCAGCCTCCCAAAGTGCTGGGATTACAGGTGTCAGCCACTGCGCTTGGTCGGCTGTCTAATTTTTTTTTTTTTGAGATAGAGTCTCACTCTGCTGCCAGGCTGGAGTGCAGTGGCGCGATCTCGACTCACTGCAACCTCCACCTCCTGGGTTCAAGTGATTCTCTTGCCTCAGCCTCCAGAGTAGCTGGGATTACAGGTACCTGCCACCACGCCCAGCTAATTTTTTGTATTTTTAGTAGAGACAGGGTTTCACCATGTTGGCCAGGCTAGTCTCTGTCTCCTGACCTTGTGATCTGCCCACCTAGGCCTCCCGAAGTGTTGAGATTACAGGCGTGAGCCACCGCACCTGGCTTGGCTGGCTAATATTCAGAAAACTTTTTGTGGAGATAGGGTCTCACTATATTGGCCAGGCTAGTCTCAAACTCTTGGCCTCAAGTGATCCTCCCACCTTGGCCTCTCAATGTGCTGAGATTACAGGCACGAGTATCATACCTGACCCCTAAAGGATTTTAACCTGCTCTTAACAATGACTATAGAATTGAAATTCATTTATTGCCTTCTAACATGACTATTTTGAATGGATCAGCTTTAGGTTCTGATACAGCAGTTTTGGGGTTTTTTTTGTTTTTGTTTTTGAGACAGATTTTCACTCTTGTTGCACAGGATGGAGTCCAGTGGCACAATCTCGGCTCACTGTGACCTCTGCCTCCTGGGTTCAAGGGATTTCTTGCCTCAGCCTCCTGAGTAGCTGAGATTATAGGCACCTACCACCACACCTGGCTAACTTTTTTTTTTTTTGGAGATAGAGTTTCGTTCTTGTCACCCAGGCTGGAGTGCAGTGCTGTGATCTTCGCTCACTGCAACCTCCGCCCCCCCGGGTTCAAGTGATTCTCCTGCCTCAGCCTCCTGAGTAGCTGGGATTACAGGCACCCACTACCATGCCCAGCTAATTTTTATATTTTTAGTAGAGATGGGGTTTCACCGTTTTGTCCAGGCTTGTCTCGAACTCCTGACCTTAGGTGATCTGCCCGCCTCGGCCTCCCACCAGTGCTGGGATTACAGGCATGAGCCACTGTGCCTGGCCGGCTAAGTTTTGTATTTTAGTAGAGATGGGGTTTCACCATGTTGGCCAGGCCGGTCTTGAGCTCTGACCTCAGCTGATCCATTCACCTCAGCCTGAGGTGCTGGGATTACAGGTGTAAGCCACCACACCTGGCCCACAGTAGTTTTATGTCAATTTAAAAATGCAAAAAGGCCAGGCTCAGTGACTCATGCTTATAATCCCAGTACTTTTGGAGGCCCAGGTAACAAAGCAAGACCCTGTCTCTAAAAATTAAAAACATGTTTAAAGGAAATCCTTTTGGAAATGCTTCCTGTGTTTGATTTCCAGTTCATTCAATTCAGCTAATATATAATGGGGTACTTATTGTATACAAAGCTTATCCTGGGTGAGGGGAATGCAGATACCATTGGAACATAGTCTTTGCCATAATTGGGAGTCTGTCTAGGGAAGGGAGATGGGGAAACCATCTATTAATATTTTACCATACAATTCTCCCATTTAAAAGATAGTTTGATTTTTAGAAAGAGCCAGACATTGTGTGGAGACTTTTTTCTTTTTTTTTTTTTTTTGAGATGGAGTCTTGCACTGCTGCCAGGCTGGAGTATAGTGGTATGATCTTGGCTCACTGCAACCTCCGCCTCCCAGGTTCAAGCAATTCTCTGCCTCAGCCTCCCACGTAGCTGGGATTACAGGTGCCCACCACCACGCCCAGCTAATTGTTTTTGTATTTTTAGTAGATTTTGCTATCTTGGCCAGGCTGGTCTTGAACTCTTGAGCTTGTAATCCACCCACCTCAGCCTTCCAAAGTGCTGGGTTTATAGGCATGAGCCACTGTGCCCAGGTTACTTTTTAATTTTTTTTTATGTGAACATAACCTCAGTATTTTATTGTCTTCATTATAAAAAAAGATGACACTTAGAACTGGATATCATTTGGCCCTTTCGCTTCTCATCTTCTCCCACTTCAAAAAGCTTGCAGCTCTTAATACCCAGCATTCTCTTTGTTCTGCAGTTGGGCTCAACACACTCAAGCCTTGGCTTGATTTTTCGGGTATATCAACTAGTTTGCTCACCCATGGGCAGATACTTGTTGTTTTGATTCTAGTGAGGGTGAAGCGTATTTCATGGTGATTTTGATTTGCATTACCCTGATGGCTGAGAATATTGAGCAACTTTTCATGTGCTTATTGGCTATTTGCATATCTTTTTTTTTTTTTTAAGACAGTTTCCCTCTGTCACCCAGGCTGGAGTGCAATGGCACATTCTCGGCTTACTACAACCTCTGTCTCCCAGGCTCAAGCAATTCTCATGCCTAAGCCTCCGGAGAAGTGGGGTTATAGACATGCGCCACCATCCCCAGCTAATTTTTTTTTTTTTTTTGAGACAGAGTCTCCCTCTATTGCCCAGGCTGGAGTGCAGTGGTGCAATCTCGGCTCACTGCTACCTTTGCCTCCTGGGTTCAAGCAATTCTCCTGCCTCAGCCTCCTGAGCAGCTGGAACTACAGACACAAGCCATCACACCTGGCTAATTTTTTATATTTTTTATTTATTTCTTATGGTTTCACCATATTGGCCAGGCTGGTCTCAAACTCCTGACCTCATAATCCACCCGCCTCTACCTCCCAAAGTGCTGGGATTACAGGTGTGAGCCACTGTGCCTGGCCCTATAATACAGTATTTTAATATATAAAGGTTTGGCATGACTACATGAGGAAACAAAAACATCCCCACAGATTTTCAAAATTTCTCTTTGGGAGTGTTTCAGCTGTCATGGAGAACCACTCAATTGTGGAGAATGTTTGAAACAACTGGGTAAAAGAAATTAAAAAAAAAAAAGACATGCATAAAAGGAATGCCGGCCGGGTATGGAGGCTCACGCCTGTAATATAAGCACTTTAGGAGAATGAGGCAGGTGGATCACTTTAGGTCAGGAGTTCAAGACCAGCCTGGCCAACATTGAGAAATCCCGTCTCTACTAAAAATATAAAAATTAGCTGGGTGTGGTGGTGTGCCCCTGTAATCTCAGCTACTAGGGAGGCTGAGGCAGGAGAATTGCTTGAACCTGGGAGGTGGAGGTTGCAGTGAGCCAAGATTGTGCCATTGCACTGCAGCCTGGGCAACAGAGCAAGACTTTGTCTCAAAAAAAAAAAAAAAAAAGAAGGAATGCCAAGTAGCAGTGAGAATGTAGTTTCAGTTTGCATAAATTTGGAGTATCTGGAGTAAGGGTGCTGGAAGATTCTGCAACTTTCTTTCTCCAGCAGTGCTGGGGAAATGGGAGTTGAGGAGATGACTGCTGGTTGGATCTAGGATCAGTAAGAGCAGGGAGTCTAACCTCCTGGGCTGGACATGGTACCAGTTGGTGGCCTGTTAGGAACTCGGCCACATAGCAGGAGGTGAGTGGGCATTATCTCCTAAGCTTTGCCTCCTGTCAGATCAGCAGCCACATTAGATTCTTATAGGAGTGCAAACCCTATTGTTAACTGAGCATTCAAGGGATCTACACTGCCCACTCTATGAGAATCTAATGCCTGATCAGCTGAGGTGGAAGAGTGTCATCCTGAAACCTTCTCACCCACCCCCCATTATCTGTGGAAAACTTGAAAATTGTCTTCCATGAAACTGACCCCTGGTGCCAAAAAGGTTTGGAGTCTCTGAGATAGAGGAAATATGCTACGCTGCAGCATGAAGTGGGTGAGAGAGGGGGCTAGGCTTCATGAATGAAATGACATGGAAAGTCTGAAGGATCAGATGAATTGAGGGATGAGCTGTGGCAGTGAGTAGACCTGAGGTCCAGGGAAGGCTTTTGTAAGCTTAAAATGTGTAAAATGTTGAGAAAATGGAACAAGAAAACAAGCTTTTAAAATGTATTTCTGATCTAGCAAAAAGAGACATCTACAGTGACCCAGAGAAGGAAACAAATCCATAAAGGAAAGGTAGGGATGGACCCTGTGTATTTCCTGAGGACATTGGCTATACTCAGAAGTTCTGGGGCTGGAACCACAGGCAGGAAACAAAGCCTGGGGCCTGAGCCCGTTTTGGTCCTGCCACAGGCAGGACCACAGGCAGGAGACAAAGCCTGAGGCCGAAGCTGGGTAGGAGGTCTGACTAGAGAGTCCCTCCCTATTCTATAAAGCGGCAACCCCAGGAGAAGAGCACCCTCAGTTCTGAGGAATGCCCCCTCCCCAAAAGAAAGATGTTAGGGATATGTGTCTATGTAAGCCTCACTCTGAGAATGGGAAGGGGCAGAGAAATCTTCACCACTATTTCATACTCACAGTCCCTCAAAATGGACCAGAATTCATACGCTATGTGTATATGTTAGGGGATGGCACAAAAAGTTACTTTATTTATTTATTATTTATTATTTTTTATAAGATGGGGTTTCACCATGATGGCCAGGCTGGTCTTGAACTCCTGACCTCAGGTGATCTACCCACCTTGGCCTCCCAAAGTGCTAGGATTACAGGCGTGAGCCACCGCGCCTGGCCCCAAAAAGTTACGTTAGATTAGCCTGGCGTGGTAATGTCCCCAGGCACCAGGCAAAAACAAAAGGAAACCCTCTGTAGTCTATTCATTTCTCAAAATGAAAGTACAATAATTGAAATAATAATCTTAGTGAATGAGTTAAAAGCAGACATTGCCAAGGAGAATTAGTGAAGACATACATATCTGAAAAATTACCCAGGATGCAGCTCAAAGAAATATAGAGATGGGAAAATGCAAGAAAGTTTCAAAGATATGGAGACTAGAATGAGAAGGGTCAAGAAAAATGTAATGGGAGTTCCAGAAGGTGGAGTGAAAGCAATATTTGTAAAGGTAATGGTATATATAAATATATTTATTGTGTACACATTGTTTTGAAGTATCTATACATTGTGGAATGGCTACAGGGAGCTAATTAACATATGCATTACCTTATGTACTTATTTTATTGTGGTGATGATGCTTAAAATATGCTCTCAGAAATTTTCAAGAATATATTAAGTATAGTCACCATTTTTTTTTTGAGAGGGATTCTCACTCTGTCCCCCAGGCTACGGTGCAGTGGCGCAATCTTGACTCACTGTGACTTCTGCCTCCCGGGTTCAAGTGATTCTTTTGCCTCAGCCTCTTGAGTAGCTGGGATTACAGGTGCCTGCTACCACACCTGGCTAATTTTTATATTTTTAGTAGAGATGGGGTTTCTCCATGTTGGCCAGGCTGGTCTAGAACTCCTGACCTCAAGTGATCCACCCGCCTCTGCCTCCCAAAGTGCTAGGATTATAGGCATGAGCTAGTGCACCTGACTGAATTTGGTTTCTTGATCCTTGATCATATTCTTTTTTTTTTTTTTTGAGACGGAGTCTCACACCGTCATCCAGGCTGAAGTGTAGTGGTGTGATCTCGGCTCACTGCAACCTCCACCTCACAGGTTCAAGCGATTCTCCTGCCTCAGCCTCCCAAGTAGCTGAGACTACAGGTGTGTGCCACCATACCCAGCTAATATTTTGTATTTTTTTAGTAGAGACAGGGTTTCATTATATTGGTCAGGCTGGTCTTGAACTCCTGACCTTGGGTCCACCCGCCTAGACCTACCAAAGTGCTGGGATTACAGGCATGAGCCACCACGCCTGGCTAGATCCTTGATCATATTCTTATCTTCCCAAGGTGTTTTTTTTTTAATCTTTCCAAAGTTTATTCAGGCTTCCCATACTCCTTTTCTATCGCATTTCTCAGACAGCTTTCTGATCATTATACACACATCCTATAGATAGATGGATAGATAAAAAGATATATAAGTATAGATATCCTCCATGCCAGGTACGTTACTAGCCTGAGACTCCAGCAGTGACTAAGATGAAAACTCTCAGGTCCTTGGATAGTCTGTAGTCTAGCCCAGGAAATTGACTGATAATCACACAGTGGAATAATGAATGGATTGGAGTTGTGATAAAGACTACAAGAGAAATTAAAGAACTCTTACTGTGATAACAGGGTTCTCATCATGGGAAGAGAAGTCAGATTTAGCAGGGTAAAAACATTTTAAGCAAGGGAAACTATACAGGCAAAGGCTCTGAGGCTAGAAGGAGGCTGTGGCTATGGCATGGTGGACAGTACAGGGAGGTTGGAAAGGCTATGGAGCCAGCCCATGCAGAGCCTCGAGCATGAGAAGGAGTTGGGGCTTTATCCAGAGGTCAGTAAAGGGGTATTGAAGGGCTTTGGGCAATGGAGTAACATTAGATTAGAGCAGCACCAATGCTCCTTCTTGACATCTTGTTAACATGTATTCACATGAGGATGCTTCCTGCTAAACCTCAATCAAGTCTCAAGCTGTTTGGCTTTTTTTTTTTTTTTTTTTTTTTTTTTTGATAAAAAGTCTTGCTCTGTTGCCAGGCTGGAGTGCTATGGAGTGATCTCAGCTCACTGCAACCTCCGCCTCCCAGGTTCAAACAGTTCTGCTTCAGCCTCCTGAGTAACTGGGATTACAGGTGCCTGCCACCACAACCGGTAATTTTTGTATTTTTAGTAGAGATAGGGTTTCACCACTTTGGCCAGGCTGGTCTCAAACTCCTGACCTCAAGTGATCCTCCCACCTCAGCCCCCCAAAATGTTAGGATTATAGGCATGAGCCTCCGCGCCCGGCAGCTGGCTTGTTATATTCTTTAGCCATCCTCTGGTCACTTTCAGCAAATATGACAAACTCATCTCTCCCCCTTTTTCACACAATACAGATGTATCCGTAATCCTCCATTCATACAGTGTTGATAATTGCCAGGTTCCATTTTTCATGCTTACCTAGAACAGTGGTTCTCAGCCTTTTTTTCTAATTTGACGTATACCCAGAACAAATGATACTCACTTGCCAGAAAGTTTCCACCCTACAGCTTCTCAAACTGTGTGATGTAACATACTCACCCCGCAATCCTCAGGGCCTTGGGGTGGGATGTTAGAGTGGGTGACTGGAGCCCTTAGGCCAGTTACCTCACATAGCAGTTCAGCTGGGATGCCACATGCTTTCTGGGTGATCCAGATTGTTTTTCTATAGATGTCACCCTAGTCATGTGTGCATAAAAATAAAAAAGGGCCAGGGGCTCACTTTTTATGTATCTAGACTTTAATCCCAGCACTTTGGGAGGCCAAGGCAGGTGGATCACCTGAGGTCAGGAGTTCGAGACCAGCCTGGCCAAGATGGTGAAATCCTCTCTACTCAAAATACAAAAAAATTAGCCAGGCATGGTGGCGTGCGCCTGTAGTCCCAGCTACTTGGGAGGCTAAGGCAGGAGAATTGCTTGAACCTGGGAGGGGAGGTTGCAGTGAGCTGAAATCGTGCCATTGCACTCCAGCCTGGGCAACAGAGTGAGACTCTTGTCAATAAATAAATAAATAAATAAATATTAGCTGGGCTTGGTGGTGGGCACCTGTAATCCCAGCTACTCAGGAGGCTGAGGCAGGAAAACTGCTTGAACCCAGGAGACAGAGGTTGCAGTGAGTGGACACAGTGCCACTGCACTCCAGCCTGGGTGACAGAGTGCTACTACATCTCAAAAATAAATAAATAAATAAATAAATAAATAAAAAGGAAGTGCTCTCCGGGGATATGTGGGTTTTTAATGCCTCCTGTACCACTTGGGCACATTTCTGCCTCTTTTGGCCTCAGTTTTCTCATCTGCAAAATGGAGATACTATCTATTCTGTAGAATTGTTGAGTGGATTAAATGAGTAAGGTGTGTGAAGTTCTTGTCCCTGTGCTGGCGCACCATGAGCCTTCAGTGGGCATTGGCTGAGATGATTTAGTAGGCAGTCATGACTGGACCTAGGCTCCAGTTACTTCTTCCACATTTGCAGGGGTTTATAGTTACTAGAGCTCCTCCAGGGATATCAGTAGCAGAAGCTTTGGTAGCTGGGAGAGGTGCAATTTTTTGCTGTAAGGATGACTTTGTTTAGGACCATCAGGATAGATATAGGGACCACTGCAACCGGGTCTTGTAGTGGAGGAGAAAGATTAGGCATAAGTCTGAAGTACAGCACAGGCAAATGGGAATTTATACCCAAGGAGGAGTGTGAAGGTCAGTGGATAGAAAATTACCAGGAGGAATCATCAGGGGTAAGAGGAATTCTGGCTAAACTGATCTAACAGGATTCTTGCTGAAGACAGGCTGGGGTGATCAGCTATCATTTGGGGGGTAGTATAGGATGAGGAACCTGATCAGATTTGGAGAATGGGGGTTTCAGCTAAATTGACTTAGCAGAGTTCCTTCACTAAAATTGGATTTTACAAGAACATGCACAGACTGGCCTATGAGAAGTTTCAGAAGCCTGACTAAAGTTTGGCCAAGCAAAAAATCTTTTTTTTTTTGAACCAGAGTCTCAGTCTGTTGCCCAGGCTAAAATACAGTGGTGCGATCTCCGCTCACTGCAGCCTCCGCCTCCCGGGTTCAAGCAATTCTCCTGCCTCAACCTCCCAAGTAGCTGGGATTAGAGGTACCTGCCACCACACCCTGCTGATTTTTAAAATTTTTAGTAGAGACAGGGTTTCACCATGTTGGCCAGGCTGATCTCAAACTCCTGACCTCAGGTGGTCCACCTGCCTCAGCCTCCTAAAGTGCTGGGATTACAGGAGTGAGCTACCATGCCCGTGCAGCAAAGAATCTTTTTCATGCCTCAGGTTCTTTATCCATGAAATGGGAATGATTCCATTTCCTACCTCAGAGTTGTGAGGATTAACCATAAAGTCCAGATGCATAGTAAATACTCAGTAGATAGTTAGCTGTTAGTATTTCTTTTCAATGAGCCAAGATAGTGCCACTGCACTCCAGCCTGGCGAAAGAGTGAGACTCTGTCTCAAATAAAATAAATAAATAAATGAAATAAAAATAAATAAAAATGGCATTTTGTTATATAAGTTCATAAAGCAGTTGTGACTGTCGAAAAGTCAACATATATGTGTATGTATATGTACATCATACACATATACACATCTGTATATGTACATCATACATACACATATATACACATGTAAGAGCACTCAGTTTGTTAGGAAATCCAGGCCTGATGCTACTTCCCTGTGCGGCAGGAACTGCAGATACTTGAATCTTGGCTAAGTCAGTTTGGGGTCCCAAAGTACAGGGGGCAGTAGTCGACGGCAGAATAGCCTGGGTGAGGGGTAGCCGCATTTTACACCCATTCTGTTATTCAGTCCTCACAGAAATCTTATGAGCAAGGCAGGCAGTATTATTCCCACTTTACAATTTTAGGAAACGGAAACAGAGACTGAGAGTTTGACGAAAACCCAGAGTGGAGCAGCAATTCAGACCCGACACAAGTGACTCAGTTGCCTTCCCCTATGCTGCCTCTAACGCCACCGCCTCCCTGACTGACTAGCCCGGCAGCGCCCGATTCAGACTCGTTGTTAGAAATCCACGCCAGAATCTTTACGTGTGCCCACAAAGGGAAAGAATCAACATTGCGCGTCAGCCTTCCCAAGATGGCAGCTGCTGAAGACGGGTTCCTGCCACCGCTGCGGCTCCCCGAGCTGTTCGATTCCGGCAAACAGCTTCTGGATGAAGTCGAAGGAACAACTGAACCCACCGGTTCCCGGCTAGTCCAGGAGAAGGTGTCCAAGGGCCTCGACCTCCTTGAGAAGGCTGCCAAAATGTTATCGCAGCTTGATTTGTTCAGCCGAAATGAAGATTTGGAGGAGATTACCTCCACCGACCTGAAATACCTGATGGTGCCAGCGTTTCAAGGAGCCCTCACCATGAAACAAGTCAACCCCAGTAAGCGTCTAGATCATTTGCAGCAGGCTCGCGAACACTTTATAAACTACTTAACTCAGTGCCATTACTATCATGTGGCCGAGTTTGAGCTGCCCAAAACCAAGAACAACTCAGGTGAAAATCACACTGCTATTACCTCCACAGCTTATCCTAGCCTCGTTGCTATGGCATCTCAAAGACAGGCTAAAATAGAGAGATACAAGAATAAGAAGGAGTTGGAGCATAGGTTGTCTACAATGAAATCTGCTGTGGAAAGTGGTCAAGTAGATGATGAACGTGTTCGTGAATATTACCTTCTTCACCTTCGGAGGTGGATTGATACCAGCTTAGAAGAGATTGAGAGCATTGACCATGAAATAGAGATCCTGGGAGAGAAAGACTCTTCAAGAGAGGCATCCACTTCTAACTCATTTCGCCAGGAGAGGCCTCCAGCGAAACCTTTCATCCTCACTCGGAACATGGCGCAAGCCAAAGTATTTGGCACCGGTTATCCAAGTCTGGCTTCCATGACAGTGAGTGACTGGTATGATCAACATCGGAAACATGGAGTGTTACCAGATCAGGGAATAGCCAAGGCAACACCAGAAGAATTCGGAAAAGCCACTCAGCAACAGGAAGATCAAGAGAAGGAAAAAGAGGATGATGAACAAACACTCCAGAGAGCTCGGGAGTGGGATGACTGGAAGGACACCCACCCTAGGGGCTATGGCAACCGACAGAACATGGGTTAATCTTCCCACAACACAGCAGCACTGCAGGGTGCACACCTTCCCCGGCAAGGAAAACCATGTAGCTTCCCCTCCCCCTGGGCTCCCCCTACAGCTGTGTACAACGAAGGCAAAGATGCTTAATGTTCATGCTTGCTTTGAGTTCAATAAAGCATTAAATTATTAAGCGTGTATTTGTACCCTAGATGATGTGAGCCAGCAATCTAGTTTTGGCATCATCATCCTCATCCTGGTGTGTTCCAATTTATTTTTTATTTTATTTAATTTTTTAAAGATGGGGTTTCACCCTGATGCTCAGGCTGGTCTTGAACTCCTGACCTCAGGTGATCCACCCACCTCGGCCTCCCAAAGTGCTAGGATTACAGGCGTGAGCCACTGCACCCGGCCCCAATTTCTTAAGTGGAAAGAAAAGGGCACTGAAGGCCGGGCACGGTGGCTCATGCCAGTAACTCCAGAACTTTGGGAGGCCGAGGTTGGCGGATCACATGAGGTCGGGAGATAGAGACCAGCTGGCCAAAGTGGTGAAACCCCATCTAATGGGGTTTTGTATTTTGTACTAAAAATACAAAATTACCGGGCGTGGTGGCAGGCGCCTGTAATCACAATTACTCGGGAGGCTGAAGCAGGAGAACTGCTTGAACCCAGGAGGTTGCAGTGAGCCGAGATCACGCCATTCCACAACAGCCTGGTCAACAAAAGTGAAACTCCGTCTCAAAACAAACAAAAAAAACACTGAGAAATGGCTCTGTATAATTAATGGCTGTATGAATTCTCTGGAAATAATAATAAAGCCCGTGCAGAAAAAAGAAAAAAAAATTCTTATCGCACAAGGCGATTTTTTAAAAATCGGAGCAGTAGCTAGAGCGAACGGATCAGGGAAGAGAACCCAGTAAGGGCGGCCGGAAGTATATGTGACGTCACTATAAGAGGCGGGGATATGCAGATAGAGGCGCAGTGATTGCCGGTTCTAGTGAGATCTTCTCACAGAAGGAATTTTTCTAGTGAATATTAGAGAAGGTGTAACCTGCGATGTGTCATACAAAGAAGCGGTAGTTTCGAACCGAACGCCTAACTCATAATACAATTTGCCATTCCTAAATTGTGTGTTGAGGATGATGGTAAGGTAGTAGCAGTCACTGGTAGTTTGTATTTATTTGGCAGAAGAAACGCTGCTGTTAGGAATGTGGTTTTTTCTCAAAAATGTTTGTGTTGCACACTGCGTGTATTGAATCCTGGGTTATTTCACCTAAGTGTTTAGCTCGGTTCTTTAGTTTGTGTTGGTGGGGTACTGCGTTTGAGCTTGTCGCTGATTGATTCCTTTAAAGAGCAATATGTCGGATACTGAAATCACTGTGATGTTTTGTGTTGCTTTAGGTTTAGTTAGGTGCTTAAGCGATAAGCGTTTAATCTGGTTTGAAAAACTCAGATCGGGGTGGTACGCACTTATTAGCGCTAGCTACTAGAGAGGCTGAAAGAGTCCATATCCAGGTTTTAATGAGGCGATGTCGTGTGGATAGAGACCTTATCTCAATGAAGAAAAAAAATCCCTGGATCTTCAGATGGAAAGTTAAGTACCTCATCCCCTTGTTTAGTTCAGTTTCCCCTTGCAGATAAATTTACCAGTTTGCTGCCTTAGCCTTTTTTTTTTTGGTGGGATGAACTGCTGAGGTAGCCGGGCGTGATGGCTCAAGCCTGTAATCTCGGCATTTGGGAGGCCCAGGCGGTCGGATCACCTGAGGTCAGAAGTTCAAGACCAGCCTGGGCAACATGGTGAAACCCAGTCTCTAATAAAAATACAAAAATTATTTGGGCATGGTGGCGCATGCATGTAATCCCAGCTACGTGGGAGGCTGAAAGGGGAGAATCGCTGGAACCCAGGGGGCGGAGGTCACAGTGAGTGGAGAGTGCAATGAGCCGAGATCCGCCATTGCACTCCAGCCTGGGCAACAAGAGCAAAACTCCGTCTCAAAGTAAAGAACACTAGAAATACTCGGGGAGTGGATGTTATGTAGATGATGAAAATGCATCCCCAAATCCTTTATTAAACAAAGGTAGGTGCGGTGGTTCACGCCTGTAATCCCAATACTTGGGAGGCGGGAGGATCACTTGAGCCACAAATTCCAGACTAGCCTGGACAACATGGCGAGAACCCTTGTCAAAAAAAAAAAAGCCACCACACATGCCAACTTAGTATGTTTAGTAGAGACAGGGTTTCACCATGTTGTCCAGGCTGGTCTGGAACTCCTGACCTCAGGTGTACCCCAAGACAAGTGATACAAATTTTCTTCTCCTGCCGGGTGCAGTGGCTGATGCCTGTAATCCCAGCACTTTGGGAGGCTGAGGCAGGTGGATCATGAGGTCAGGAGATCGAGACCATCCTGGCTAACAGGACGTGGTGGCGGTTGCCTGTAGTCCCAGCTACTTGGGAGGCTGAGGCAGGAGGAACGCTTGAACCCTGGAGGTGGACGTTGAAGTGAGCCGAGATCGCACTACTGTACTCCAGCCTGGGTAACAGAAAGAGACTTTGCCTCAAAAAAAAAAAATTATTTTCCCATTAATCACAACCTTCCAGAGCACCAGTGCAGTGGCTTACGCTTGTAATCTAAGCTCTTTGGGAGGTCGAGGCAGAAGGATTGCCAGAGGTCAGGAGTTCAAGATCAGTCTGGGCAACAAAGCAAAACCCTCTCCACTAAAAATACAAAAAACGATCCAGGAGTAGTGACAAGCACCTGTAGTCCCACATACTCGAGAGGCTGAGGCACAAAAGTCGCTTGAAGCTGGGAGGCCGAGGTTGCAGTAAGCCAGGATTTCGCTACTATTCTCCAGTCTGGGTGACAGAGGAAGACTCCATCTCACAAAAATAAAGGCTTGCAGAGGAGGCAGTGACAGTGACTTTTACTGTCTGTTCATCCACAGAGAGCAAATGAGCCCAGGACCCTGACCAGTAAGGAATTCTTACCCTTTTGCCAGTTTGTCAGGTTCCTGGATTCCCTCAACTGTGGCATCCAGAAGAGCGGAGCTTGCATCACTCAGCTCACTGATTACAAACGAAAACCATTTCTTTCTTTTCTTGGGTTTGAAGGTGAAAGCCACCCAGTTTTGCAAGACAACGCAGTGGGCTGCTATGGGAGGACTGAATCCTCATTTCCTGTTGGGGGGTGGTGGCTCAAGCCTGTAATCCCAGCACTTTGGGAGGCTGAGGTGGGTGGATCACTTGAAGTCAGGAGTTCAGACCAGCCTGACCAACGTGATGAAACCACATCTCTACTAAAAATACAAAAAATTAGCCAGATGTGGCACACATCTGTAATCCCAGCTACTCAGGAGGCTGAGACAGAAGAATCACTTGAACCCAGGAGGCGGAGGTTGCATTGAGCCGAGATCACACCGCGGCACCCCAGCCTGGGACAAAGTTTTTCTCTGTTGCAAAAACAAAAAAAAAAAAAAAAATAGTTGGGTGTGGTGGTGCACGCCTGTAATCCCAGCTTCTCAGGAGGCTGAGGCATGAGAATAGTGTAACCGCCCAAGGGGTTCACCTTGTCTGCTGCCTAGACAGAGCCAATTCAGCAAGACGGGAATTGCAATAGAGAAATTAATTCATGCAGAGCCAGCTGTGCAGGAGACTGAAGTTTTATTGTTATGCAAATCGCAGAGCATTCAGGGAGCAGAGTTTTTAAGGATAACTTGGGTAGGGGGAAGCCAGTGAGCCAGGAGTGCTGATTGGTCAGGGAAGAAATCACAGGGAGTCGAAGCTGTCTTCTTGTGCTGAGTCAGTTTCTGGGTGGGGGCCATAAGATCAGATGAGCCAGTTTCTTAATCTGGATGGTGCCAGCTGATTCATCGAGGGCAAGGTCTGTAAAATATATCAAGCACTGATCTTAGGAGCAGTTTAGGAAGGGTCAGAATCTTGTAGCTTCCAGCTGTATGAGTCCTAAACCATAATTTCTAATCTTGTGGCTAATGTTAGTCCTACAAAGGCAATCTAGTCCCCAGGAAAGAAGGAGGTCTGTTTTGGGAAAAGGCTATTACCATCTTTGTTTAAATTATAAACTATAAGTAAGTTTCTCCCAAAGTTAGTTCAACCTATGCCCAGGAATTAATAAGGACAGCTTGGAAGTTAGAAGCAAGATGGAGTTGGTTAACTTACATCTCTTTCATTGTCTCTGTCATAATTTTGCAAAGGCTGTTTCAGTTGCTTGAACCCAGTGGGTGGAGGCTGCAGTGAGCCGGATGGTGCCACTGCACTCTAGCCTGGGTGACAGAGCAAGACTCTGTCTCAAAAAAAAAGAATGAGTATTTCTGATATTGCCCAGGCAAAATTGTAATATACACATAACAAAGTCCCAAACACCAGTTACTCCCCTCAGTATCTGAGTTTTAACCTGGCAAAACAGAAAAGAGGGTTTCCTCTGAGTGAGGCTGCTGAGCTTCTGCTAGTGATTCCTTCAGGATTCCACCCCCCGACACAGACAAGAATAGGCACAAGCCTTCACAAATCAGAATTCTAAAACCAGATTTAGGCCCAGCGTTGTGGCTCCTGCCTGTAATTACAGCACTTTGGGAGGCTGAGGTGGGAGGATCACTTGAGCCCAGGAATTCAGCCTGGACAACATAGTGATACCTCATCTCTATTAAAAATAAATAAATAAATAAATAAAAATAAAACCATATGTGGCCAGCATGGTGGCTCAAACCTGTAATCCCAGACCTTTGGGAGCCTGAGGCAGGAGGATTGTTTGAGGCCAGGAGTTGAAGATCAGCCTGGGCAACGTAGCAAGCTCCCACCTCTAAAAAAAATTTAAATAAAATAAGTAAATAAAACCAGATTTCTTTTTTTTCTTTTTTGAGACAGAGTTTTGCTCACTCGCCCAGGCTGGAGTGCAAATGGCATGATCTTGATTCACTGTAACCTCCACCTCTCTGGTTCAAGCAATTCTCGTGCCTCAGCCTCTTGAGTAGCTGGGACTACAGGTGCTTGCTACCACTACTGGCCAATTTTTTTTTTTTTTTTTTGAGATGAAGTCTCACTCTGTCACCCAGGCTGGAGTGCAGTGATCTCAGCTCACTGTAGCTGCCACCTCCCAGGTTCAAGCAATTGTCCTATTTCAGCCTCCTGAGTACCTAGGACTACAGGTGCCCACTACCATGCCCAGCTAAGTTTGGATTTTAGTAGAGATGGGATTTCACATTGGTCAGGCTGGTCTCCAACTCCTGACCTCAGGCAATCCACCCGCCTTGGCCTCCCAAAGTGTTGGGATTACAGGTGTGAGTCACTGTGCTTGGCTGCCTGGCTGATTTTTGTATTTTTTGTAGAGACAGCATTTCATCATGTTGCCCAGGCTGGTCTCAAACTCCTGACCTCAGGTGATCCACCCACCTTGGCTTCGCAAAGTGTTGGGATTACAGGTGTGAGCCATCACGCCCAACCAAAACCGGATTTCTGAACTGAGACCTGAAGGGTCCAGGAGTACTTCCCCAAAACAGTGCCTTTTATTCTCCTTCCATGGGAAAATTGCCTTAAACCGGGCCCTTTATATAGGAGGGAGGGTTAATAAGACCTTTGAAGACTTTACAGGGCCTCTGAGGAGGCTAAACAGATCAGGAGAAGGGAAAGGGAATATGGATTATGCTTGGGAATGATTATCAGAGACATCTTCCAGAATCAGAAACCATTTCTCTGCTGCAAGCCAGCTTATGCGCCTAAGGTTGGCAATGCCCCTGCCTACAAGGGAGGTGCCAGAGATGGCCCTTGGCTTAAAGGAGGGCTTGTCTTGGGCTGCTGAAATGTTAGGGTGTTCCAGGACATAATGAGGTCTGGCAGCTTGTTCTCATGGTCCAATAATGAGAGGCAGACTGAGAAAGAAGGGAGTTCATTCAGGCGCAGTGGCTCACACCTGTAATCCCAGCACTTTGGGAGGCCGAGGTGGGTAGATCACCTGAGGTCAGGAGTTTGAGACCAGCCTGGCCAGCATGGTGAAACTCCATCTCTACGAAAAATACAAAAATTAGCAGGCATGGTGGTGGGCACCTGTAATCCCAACTACTGGGGAGGCTGAGGCAGGAGAATTGCTTGAACCCGGGAGGCGGAGATTGCAGTGAGCTGAGATCAGGTCACTGCACTCCAGCCTGGGCGACAGAGTGAGACTCTGTTTCAAAAAAAAAAAAAGCTACAAGTTTTTTAAATAGACATTCAAGGTCCATGCCTATGTGCGTGAGTATACCTATAAGTTGTAGTGTTTCATTCAATCTATATCTAATCTTTAGTGTCTAGGGTCTGGAAAGCCTTCTCTGGAGTTTTGCCAAGTTTCTTAATCTTGTTTATTTTTGAGATAGAATCTTGCTCTGTCGCCCAGGCTGCAGTGCAATGGCATACTCTCAGCTCACCGCAACCTCCGCCTCCTGGGTTCAAGCAATTTTCCTGCCTCAGCCTCCCGAGTAACTGTGATTACAGGTGCGCGGCACCACACCCGGCTAATTTTTGTATTTTTAGTAGTGATGGAGTTTCACCATGTTAGTCAGGCTGGTCTCGAACTCCTGACCTCTGCCCGCCTTGGCCTCCCAAAGTGCTGAGATTACAGACATGAGCCACCACGCCCAGTCGGAAAGTTTCTTAATCTTAAGTGGGCCTTGGTACAAGGTGTATGCATAAAAATACTATTATTATTTGATCAGACTTTAGGGTCTGAGAAAGCCCAGGTGGTGTCTTTTTTTTTTTTTTTGAGACAGAGTCTCACTCTGTCACCTGGCTGGAGTGCAGTGGCACGATCTCAGCTCACTGCAACTTTTGCCTCCTGGGTTCAAGTGATTCTCCTGCCTCAGCCTCCTAAGTAACTGAGGTTACAGGCGCCTGCCACCACGCCCAGATAATTTTTGTATTTTTAGTAGAGATGGGGTTTCACCATGTTGGTCAGGCTGGTCTCAAACTCCTGACCTCATGATCCGCCTGTCTTGGAAGTGCTGGGTTTACAGGCATGAGCCACCTTGCAGGGCCCCAGGTGGTGTCTTAATGGGTTTGTTTTCACATTATAGCCCTTGTACTCAGGCACCAGTTTCTCCAGTTCTTTAATGTTTAACGTATGCATTCATCAAAATTATAGTAAAGGTTTAGTGGAAATGGACTGTTCTCACTGCTGATAGAAACCTGGACTGTTACAAAGGGGGCACTGAGCCATGGCTAAATGCCCACAAGGGGCATCTTCATGGTATCACCATTAAATTGTAATCCCACATGGCAAGTCAGTATAGTGAGACACGGGGTTGCAGTAGAGAAGAAGGTTTAATCATAGGGCCGCAGAAAGTGGAGAAGGAAAGAAACCTCAAATGTCTCCCAAACTCATCCTTTTATAAGGAACCCACTCCTCCCATAACAACCTACTTCCTTGATAATGATGACAGCACCAATCTATTCATGAGGGTGGTGCCCCATGACCTAAATACATCTTAAAGGTTCTATCTCTCAGCACCTCCATACTGGGGATGAAGTTTTCAACATATGAATTTTGGAGGACTCATTCAAACCATAGCCATAGATATACCACAGACACTTGATTTTAAGAATGATGATCAGGTGTGGCTGCCACATATGGAAAGTTAAAATTTCTCTGCATGGTTCTTATCACACATCGTAACAGCTAACCATGACAGAGAACTTGCTTGGTGCCAGGTACTGTGCTAAGCACTGTACACAAATTAGCTCATTTAAAACTCTCGGCAACCCTCTGGTTATTATTATCCCTGTATTACAGATGAAGAAATTGAGGCCTATCACTGTTAAATAATTTCTCCAAGGTCACACAGGGAGGTAACAGAGCCAAGACAATTTCAGAGTCTGAACTGTGAACCTAAACCACTGTGTTATACTATGTAGACTTACATAATGACTGCATTTGTGTTCTAACCTTTCAAAGTCAATACTCCCCTAGTTATCTTGATGACCAATGAACCATGCATATTTAGAATTTTACTTCCTGGAAGTCCTCACTTTTTCAGTCCTGGGAATTAGTGATAAATATTGTATTAGTCTGTTCTCATGCTGCTGATAAAGACATACCTGAGGCTATGTAATTTATAAAGCAAGAGGTTTAACTGACTTACAGTTCTGCAGGGCTGGGGAGGCCTCAGGAAACTTACAATTATGGCAAATGGGGAAGCAAACACATCCTTCTTCATGTGATGGTGGGAAGAAGTACTGAGCAAAAGGGGAGAAAGCCCCTTATAAAACCTTCAGATCTCGTGAGAACTCACTCACTGTCACAAGAGCAGCAAGAGGGTAACCGCCTCCATGATTAGATTATCTCCTGCTGGGTTCCTCCCATGATGTGTGGGGATTATAGGAACTACAATTCAACATGAGATTTGGGTGGGTACATAGAGCCAAACCATATCAAATATATTCTCATATATATATATGTATATATATGTGTGTATATATATAACTTGTCTCTTCTCACTATTCCTATATTCAATGGTATGTTAAAGTTCTTTAATTTCAGTGATAACACTGAGGAAAAACATTAATCTTACAGAGTTTCAGTAGTTGTTCCCCTAATCGTCATTATTAATGAAGGTGGCTGGACAGGTTTTTAAATGTGGAAGAATTAAGTTGTTTCCTTGCATTTCTGGTTCAGTTAAAATAAGCATGTTGCTCTCTTTTGGAACAGGATGTCTCGGGCTGTTCCTCTTCCAGTCCCCTGTCCTGTTCAGCTTGGTACCTTAAGAAATGACTCCCTGGAAGCTCAGCTTCATGAATATGTCAAACAAGGGAACTACGTGAAAGTGAAGAAAATTCTTAAGAAAGGTAAGCACCATGTTGAGATGGCAGATGCATCTTGGTTCACATTGCTGAATAGTGTTCAGAGGAAAAGGGATATTATAAAGCCATGAATGAGTTCTTGGAGAAATCCAGAAATTAAATGTAGAGATTAGGTGTTCTCTAGCAGTGCCATCAAGAGAGGTGTTAAATCCTTGTTTCCAGGTGGGTTTGTTTTGTTTTGTTTTGTACTGGGGAAGCACAAGCTCGTCCAACTGCTAGGCTCCTAGGTTTCTCTGAAGTCACCCACCTTTGATTCTGTCTGATTCCTTTCCTTCAAATCTGCTCCATCCATTGAGTTATCTGACACCTTTGGTTGACTGAGGAGACCAGTGTTCACAGCTGTCCCCTTCCTTGCTCTTTACTTCCACTTGGTGCCTTTTTTCCAGGGTTTTTTTGCTGGAGGATACAGGCAGACATGGCTCAATGGCTGAAGCAGTCTTCAAAAGAACCAACAAACATGCCCTGTGAATTTGGCCTAAGGAAAAAAAAAAAACAAAGAACCAACAAACAAAAACCCATATACAAACAGAACCTCTTCTGATGTTTGGCTTCTGATCTAGGGACACCCAGACCTGCTTTTTTTTTTTTTTTTTTGGAGGCAGAGTCTTACTGTGTTGCCAGATGCAGTGCAGTGGCGTGATCATAGCTCACTGCAGCCTCGACCTCCCCTGGCTCAGGTGATTCTCCTGCCTCAGCCTCCCAAGTAGCTGGGACTGTAGGCACATGCCACCATGCCTGGTTAATTTTTGTGTTTTCTGTTTGTTTGTTTTTGTAGAGATAGTTTCGCCATGTTGCCCAGGCTGGTCTAGAACTTCTGGGCTCAAGTGATCTGCCCACCTCAGTCTCTCAAAGTGCTAGGATTACAGATGTGAATACAGACCTGCTGTTTTCAATATGAGCAGAGGTCCTGCTAGATCCCCCCTCTCCTTTCATAGTATTGAAGGGGAGGCTTCTGAAACTTCTCTTTGCTGATTTGTGGAACAGTCAGGGTGACCTGGATTTTCTCCACTTGTTTCAACAGCATTCCTGAGGACTTTCAGAAGGGTATCCCCAATTTTCCACCTATCCCACTGAATAGTTCCCTCATACAGTTCTCATGGCTGGTACAGTGGATCCCACCTATCTGTAAACCCAACACTTTGGGAGGCTGAGGCAGGAGAATTACTTGAGGCCAGGAGTTCAAGACCAGTCTGAGACCAGCCTGGGTAATACAGTGAGACCCTGCCTACAAAAAAAAATTTTTTTTTAATTATCAGTAGTGGCCGGGCATGGTGGCTCACACCTATAATCCTAGCACTTTGGGAGGCCGTGGTGGGCGGATCACCTTAGGTCGGGAGTTCAAGACTAGCCTGACAACATGGTGAAACCCCATCTTTTTTTTTTTTTTTTTTTTTTTTAAATAAGATGGGGTTTCACTATGATGGCCAGGCTGGTCTTGAACTCCTGACCTCAGGTGATCCACCCACCTCGGCCTCCCAAAGTGCTAGGATTACAGGTGTGAGCCACTGTGCCCGGCCGAACCCCGTCTTTAAATAAATCAATAAATAAGTAATCAGTAGTTGGTACTATGTACATGGTAGCACATGTCTGTAGCCCATCACAGCAGGAGGCTGAGGCAAGACCCCATCTCAATAACAAAAAAATAAATTCTCAAATCTTTTCATGTACTACCCTTAGTCCATAGGTGAAGTAGCTCACAGTGAGCTCAAATCATTTATGTGAAAGGTCTTGGGTTTTTTGGTTATTTTTTCCTCAAAATTTTGCATTTTGCTCGATAACATATCCACATATGTTTTAAAATAAAATGTAAAACTCCGCTTCTCAGGCTGAGCGTGGTGGCTCACATCTGTAATCCAAGCACTTTGGGAGGCAGAGGCGGGTAGATCACCTGAGGTCAGGAGTTTGAGACCTGCCTGGCCAACATGGTGAAACCCTGTCTGTACTAAAAATACCAAAATTAGCCAAGTGTGGTGGTGTGCACCTGTAATCCCAGCTACTTGGGAAGCTGAGGCAGAATTGCTTGAACTCAGAGGCAAAGTTGCAGTGAGCCAAAATTGCACCGAGCCAAAATTGCACCATTGCACTCTAGCCTGGGCAACAAGAGTGAGACTCCGTCTGTCAGAAATAAAACAAAAACAAAAACATGTTAGAGGAAAAAAAAAACCAGAAACAAAATTCTGCTTATTACAGTGAATGGTATGAATAGTCACTAGAAGTCATAGCATACCTATATTGAACATCAATTTTTTTCAGTGAACATCAGAGTTTTATGACATTTATTATCTCCTGAATATTCTGCATCTTCAAATTCTTGATATTCAGTTAGAGTAAGGGATGAGGTTAACAGTTGTACTTGGATATAGAACAGGATTTCATCTGGCCGAGTGCAGTGGCTCACGCCTGTAATCCCAGCACTTTGGGAGGCTGAGGCAGGCGGATAAGGTCAAGAGATTGAGACCATCCTTGCCAACATGGTGAAACCCCATCTTTACTAAAAATACAAAAAATTAGCCAGGTGTGGTGGAGCATGCCTGTAGTCCCAGCTACTCAGGAGGCTGAGGCAGGAGAATTGCTTGGACCTGGGAGGCGGAGGTTGCAGTGAGCCAAGATCACAACACTGCACTCTAGCCTGGTAACAGGGTGAGACTCTGTCTCAAAAAAAAAAAAAAAAGCAAAAAAAAAAATGGATTTCATCTGTGTCTGGGAATTAATTCCATCTCAAGACTCAGAGTGCTGCTGAATAAGGCAGAGTAAGGGGTTATAAGTTCTCCCACAGTCTAATAGAGGGCTTCTTAGGAGATGATTTAAATGGTCCTTAGATTCTTTAAAAGGTATTCACAGGGCCAGGCACAGTGGCTCATGCCTGTAATTACAGTACTTTGGGAGGCCGAGGTGGGTGGGTCACCTGAGGTCAGGAGTTTGAGACAAGCCTGGCCAACATGGTGAAACCCAGTCTCTACTAAAAATACAAAAATTAGCTGGGCATGGTAGTGGATGTCTGCAATCCCAGCTACTCGGGAGGCTGAAGCAGAAGAATTGCTTGAACCTGGGAGGCAGAGGTTGCAGTGAGCTGAGATTGTAGCCTTGCACTCTAGCCTGGGTGACAAGAGCGAAACTCCGTCCGAAAATAAAAGAGGCTGGGCGCAGTGGCTCACACCTGTAATCCCACCACTTTGGGAGGCCGAGGTGGGTGGATCACTTGAGGTCAGGAGTTGGAGACCAGCTTGACCAACATGGTGAAACCTCATCTCTACTAAAAATACAAAGAAATTAGCTGAGCCTAGTGGGGTGGGCTTGTAGTCCCAGGTAATTGGGAGGCTGAGGCAGGAGAATCCCTCGGTGGAAGTTACAGTGAGCTGAGATCACACCACTGCACTCCAGCCTGGTGACAGCAAGACTCCGTCTCAAAAAAAAAAAAGTTAAAAAATAAAAAAAGAATACAACTCAAGAACAGCCAAGGCTGGGCGAGGTGGCTCATGCCTGTAATTCTAGCACTTTGGGAGGTTGAGGTGGGTGGATCACCTGAGGTCAGGAGTTCAAGACCAGCCTGACCAACATGGTGAAACCCTGTCTTTACAAAAATTAGCCAGGCGTGGTGGCATGTGCCTGTAATCCCAGCTTTTTGGGAGGCTGAGGCAGAAGAAATGCTTGAACCCAGAAGGCAGAGATTGCAGTGAGCCGAGATCATGTCATTGTACTCCAGCCTGGGTGACAGAGCAAGACTCCATCTCAAAAAACAAAAACAACCAAATGTAAGAGATACACAGGGCTTTGTGTAGGTGTGGGGTGAGGGGCTTCCATTTCCTCTGGTGGCATTCCACCCTTCCAGCTCTTCAGTGTGTTCACCATCCCAGAAGCTTTCCAAACTATTTATGGATTTTTATGGAGGTCTCATTATGTAGGCATGATTAATTAAATCATTGGTTATTGGTGATTGAACTCAATCTCCAGCCCCTCTCCTCTCCCTAGAGGTTAATGGCAGGGGAAGGTATTGAAGGTCTCAAACCTCTATAATAGCTTGGTCTTTTTGGTGACCTACCTCCATCATATAACATAGGTGTGATTAGATTTGCATTTCTAAATGGCTTCTCTGGCTGCAGGAGGCTATGAGGTATGTGGGGGGAGGGAGAAAAGAGTGAATGACTTAGGTTACTTTTGTTTGTTTGTTTTGTTTGTTTTTTCTTTTTGAGTCAGAGTCTTGCTCTGTCACCCAGGCTGGAGTGCAGTAGTGCAGTCTCGGCTCACTGCAACCTCCACCTCCTGGGTTCAAGTGATTCTCCTGCCTCAGCCTCCCTATTAGTTGGGATTACAGGCATGGGCCACCATACCTGGCTAATTTTTCTGTGTTTTTTTTTTTTTTTTTTTTAAGTAGAGATGGGGGTCTCACCATGTTGGCCAGGCTGATCTCAAACTCCTGACCTCAGATGATCCACCTGCCTTGGCCTCCCAGAGTGCTGGGCTTACAGTTGTAAGCCACTGTGCCCAGCCCTAGGTTACTTTTTTTCATTTTTGAGACAGGGTCTCACTAAGTTGCCCCAGGCTGGACTTAAATCCTGAGTTTAAGTGATCCTCTCGCATAGGTGGGAGGATAGACTCACATGCCACTACAGCTACAGGCTAGGTTTTTGTTTTCAGCAATGGGGTTGAAAGTGACATTATTGCCTAAAAGAAGAATACGTTTGGGAGGAAGCTGATGTAAGTCAGTTTGGATAGGCTGAATTTGAGATACCTGTGATTCACCTAAATGCAATATCAAGTAGAAGCTGGCTATCTGAGCCAGAGGCTCAGAGGAGTGATCTGGACTGCACAGACATATTTTGAAGCCAAGGATAGGCAAGAGGAGAAGGCCAGGAAACCTGACAGGTACCTCACTGTCTTACAGACAAGGCTAGTTTTGTTGGGGGAGGAGTAGAATAAGAAGGAAGGGAAAACCAGGTGGTTCCCAGCAGGTCAGTAGCAGGGCTAGAGGGAAGGAACAATACATTCACTAATTCATAATTCATTCAGTTAGTCAGCATTTACTGGGCATCTGCTGTGCCAGGCAATGTGTTGGAGATACAGAAATATGTAAGACATGTTCCTGCTTTTAAAGAGCTCAGAGTTTAGTAAGGGGAAGTAAATGTATTTGCAACAGAGTGAGCTATGTAGACGCCTATACAAGGATGATTAGGGATACAAAAGACATAATGGTCAGTGTTATTTGCGGAGGTCAAGGAAGGCTTCCAGAAGAGGTGACATGAACTAAGTCAGAATGTACTGGAGTGATGGTCACACCCATGTGAAGTTGGAGAAACTGCTCAGAGGCAGCCAGAAAGATTGGAGGAATGGAGATTGGAAGACAGATACAGAAGGGCTTAGAACAGAGATAAGACCCTCAGATGAAAGTGACTGGATAGTACTTGATAAATTAAAAATATGCTGGGTGGGAGGCTGAGTCAGGAGAATCGCTTGAACCTGAGAGGCAGAAGTTGTAGTGAGCCCAGATTGTGCCATTCTATTTGGGCCTGGGGAACAAGAGCAAAACTCCGTCCAAAATAAAAAATATATACACACATGTATATGTGTGTACGTGTGTGTGTGTTTGTGTATGTACACATACATACATATATGGAACAGCTTTGAAACCAAAAGATAAGTCCCAGACCTGGCCAGATTGCCCCAACACTGTCCCTTTTTCTGAAAAAAATTAAGTATGGAGCATTTGGCTGTCTCTGAAGAGAGCTGTCTGAGGAGATCCTATTAGTAGAGGTGATTGAATGAGATGACTGACAGCTAAGCATCTTTACAACCTGATTGTCATATTTGTGATGCTGCTGTAATGCAATTAAAAGTGTGGTTGATTAGAACACTGTGCCATGCGAATGTCCATGTGACCCTGTGCTTCTTGGCATGAAATTTACGACAGGAAGTTAAGTGACTAAAACAGTTCCACATTATCATATCTGAGATGTGTTTATTGAGGAGAAATTGGGGCTAATTTTCCTAGAAGTAAAAGGGTAGGCTTCCTTAGGGATTTAGAAGTCAGGAAGATGAGTCATTAAGACTGAACTTTGAGAGATGATGTATTTAATGCTTCATTAGAGAAATGGATTTGATTGGAGTTTAGACCTTCTGAAGACCCCTTCAGCTTACCAGAAAGAACAAGGACTTGATTTAGTGCCAGATAGGCTTAGGTTCCAGCTGTGGTTCCTTCAGCAGTGTGACAGATGCTATACCCAGCATCTATGAAAAGAGAAATAACTATTCTCCTTCAGTTGTTTAGATGATAAAATGAGATAATGGATTAAAACATCTATCACTTAGTAGTCACCCAGTAAGCCATCATGGTTATGATTATCATTATGGGGTGTTAGAAGTGTACAACAGGTCGGGCGAGGTGGATCACGCCTGTAATCCCAGCACTTTGGGAGGCAGAGGCGGGCAGATCACTTGAGGTCAGGAGTTCGAGAACAGCCTGGCCAACATGGTGAAACCCTGTCTCTACTAAAATTACAAAAATTAGCTACTGGAGAGGCTGAGGCAGAGGATAGGCAGTTCCTATCCTCTGGTGTAGAAGAGACAGTCTGGCAGAGGACACAGACATACCGCAAATATAACACAGCAAGCCCTGAGCAGTAAGACATGCGAAACCCACTAGCACTGCTCTTACCAAGAACACTGTTTCTTCCTTTTTTTTTTTTTCTGAGACATGGTCTTACTCTGTTGCCCAGATTGGAGTGCAGTGGCATGATCTCAGCTGACTGTAATGACTGCCTCTCAGGTTGAAGCAAAACTGCCTCAGCCTCCTGTTTAGCTGGCATTACAGGCATGTGCCACCAAGCCTGGGTAATTTTTGTGTTTGTATTTTTAGTAGAGACAGGGTTTCACCATGTTGGCGAGGCTGGTCTTGAACTCCTGGCCTCAAGTGAACTCCTGGTCTCAGCCTCCCAAAGTGCTGGGATTACAGGCCTGAGCCCCCACACCCAGCCCAGTGTCTTCTTACCTAGATGTCTCAGGCTTTGGTACTATTGACTGATCCTTCCTTTTGAAAGTTGTAACCTTCCTTGTCACTGTGACCCATTTCTTCCAGGTTTTTCTCTAATCTCTTGCCTACTTTTTGACTTTATTTGCCTCCTTTTTTTTTTTTTTTTTTTCTTGGCAATGGAGTCTCACTCTGTCACCCAGGCTGGAGTACAGTGGTGCAATCTTGGCTCCCTGCAACCTCCACCTCCCAGGTTGAAGCAATTCTCCTGTCTAAGCCTCTGGAGTAGCTGTTACTATAGGCGTGCACCACCATGCCCAGCTAATTTTTGTACTTTTAGTAGAGACGGGATTTCACCACGTTGACCAGGCTGGTCTTGTACTCCTGACCTCGTGATCCACCTGCCTCGGCTTCCCAAAGTGCTGGGATTACAGGCGTGAGCCACCATGTCCGGCCTTGAAACTTAGACTTTTAATAAGGGTCTTGCAAGATTGGGTGTCTGGTATAATTTATTTCCTAGCATACAAGTCCCTCCACCAGTTCCTCATTGGTTGTAACTATGAGGTTACAATCGTCCCTGATGTCACCTAAGTTTCATTATCACCCTTATAAGGTTATACCCTGTCCCCTTCCTTAAGTTTTAATTTCCCAATAATGAAATTTTTTCCCTTTTACGGGCTGACCCCTCCTCTACATTCTGTTCACTTATTGTGACCTTCTAGGTGCATGAGCTGTGTGGTTAGTTACATTTGCAGGCTGGCTGCCAGTACTTAGATTTATTATTCCTTGAAAATGGGCCATTTAAAATATATTCTCACATAAGTATATAGAGAAGTGTTGTCTGTACCTCAAGAAATGGGAAGCTACTGAAGCTTAAACCAGAGGAATATATTGTCCTGCTTGGTTAAACACAGCAATGGCCAGGTGCAGTGGCTCACACCTGTAATCCCAACATTTTGGAAGGCTGAGGTTGGAGGATCGCTTGAGCACAAGAGTTCAAGGTGAGACTGGGAGACAGAGCGAGAACCAGTCTCAAAAAATAAACACGGCAATGCCATGTAGAATAAAACCTCCCTGGTTTTGGGGGAAGAAATCCAAAATATTTACATGTCTGGAATTTTGATCACAGGATAAATGTAATAGGGTGTGCTATGCAGATATCATACTCTTTGGCTTTGAATTGTCGCTTTCACATTCACGCTTTAGTTTTTCTCAAGGGATTCCCGGCTTTGGATCATCAGTGTCGAGCGAGGTGTGTCCCTGACAGTTTCTGGCGCTCCGGCGCGCTTTATAGTCGTCAGTGTTCCATGTAGAAAAAGTGGGGCAGGGTTAGGAAGTAACTGGCAAGTGATTGGCTGTTTTGCTACCATATGTTAATTATCGTGGGTCCCTAAAGTATCTTCGAAATTTTGAGCTTATTTTAAAGGCTTTGTCGAACTTTGGTAATAGATGGTTTTTAGGAAAAACATATATCAGTATTCTTCAGTGAAATGGTGCCTACAAGAAACTCACCATCAGCAAAATGTGTGTGAGTTTCTTCCGCGTCGGGAAGGGAGGCACCTTGCAGTCAAGACTATACTTTCAGGGATCATTTCTATAGTGTGTTACTAGAGAAGTTTCTCTGAATGTGTAGAGTACCGGAAGCCACGAGGAAGAGGTGTGGTGTTCTCTCCTGAGCGTGAAGTTGGCTCTTAGGTGTTGCTTTACTGCAACTACCATTTGCCGTTGATGATCGTTCTTCTCTTCCTTTGGGTAGAGCAAGAGGGAGAGGACATGGTCTGAGTGGTTTCCATCTTAATTTGTGTATTAAAAACAGGTGTTTGATGATTAATAAGTTAGGTGTTATTGCCAGAAGTTTGTTTTGGAAGAACTGAGGAAGTTTTACTTGACTAATAGTTGATTTTCGCGGTTTTGAGTTTTAATGTGTCGTGAGTTACTTCAACTTACTGCCGCCTGAACGGTATTGTGTTGATTTAGTCTCCCAAGTGTTCGCGGTTGCAGGTTTATTACCACGTCTTGTTTATTTCTGTAAATTTGGGAAAGAGGTGGCTTTGCCGCGTTGGTTTGGGTGGTCTTGAGGTCTTGGTGTCAGGTAATTCATCTGTCTCGGCTTCCGAAAGTGCTGAGATTATAGGCATGAGCCAGAGCGGTTTGGCTGGGTTTGGGGAGATGCAATTTTTATGTATCTCGGCGGTATTTGGTTTTTTGGAGAACTAATTTTTTCTTGGTAGGAAAGGTATGTTTGACATCTACTTACCGGTATTTTTCTTTTTTTTTCTACCCTGGTTTTGGTTGTTGTTCCTTTGGCATTTTGTTTCCAGTCCCTTTTAATTTTTCACGGCATCATTGTTTGATTGTACTGGAAATTCGTCTGTTTTGTGTGTTTTGTTTTCCCTTGTTGAATCAATGTTTAATCTTTTAGGTGAGGTTTATATTCCAGTGAGCTCTTTTTATGTTACAGCCTTTCTCCAAACACACACAGTATCATTCGTCCCTCTCTCATCCTTTCCCATGACTGAGAACATTTTAATCCATGTTATAATATACCAAAGTATGGTGAAATAAATGCTTCAATGCAACTTTCTGTAAATATTTTTGATGAATAAACACAGGTTGCCTTCCAGTATACCTATATGCAACTAATGAAGGTCTTTTTTAGATATATATTTTTTAAAAAGCTCACAGCAATATATGAAAGTACACTATAAAGGCATTTAATTCCCTCCCCTCTCCCCACCCAGTTCGATCTCAGGAAAATTACTGATATTTGCATTGATTCTGGTGTTTCCTCTGCAGGAATTTATGTTGATGCAGTTAACTCCTGGGGGCAAACACCACTTTTTGTTGCGGCATTACTGGGCCTTATGAAATTAGTTGATGTTCTTGTGGATTATGGATCAGATCCAAATCAGTAAGTACAATAAATTGGTGTCTAGAAAATAGGGGTGTGCTGTTAAAGACGAGTTGGGGTGTTTAGAAACTAATTTGAAAAACATTAAAAGAAAAGAACCTTTGTTAATTTATATCAATGATAAAGAGTTGTATACATATGTTGAAACATAATTTTAACTGCTAATAAAATTTTTCTAAGCAGTTATACTAGACTCAATGGAATGTGATTGAGTTTAGTCATTAATATGTTACTTAGTCATTAATAGCACTGTTTGCATATTTCCAGTCCAGATTGTAATTTGTATTATGTACCGTACTCACTTAGGCAGTTTGACATCTCCACAACCAAGTTAATTCTTCACCCATTAAATATACTTGGCATCATTTTGTCAGAAAGGGTGACTTTTGGGCCGGGTGTGGTGGCCCATGCCTGTAATCCCAACACTTTGGGAGGCCGAAGCGGGCGGATCACTTGAAGTTAGGAGTTCATGACTAGCCTGACCAACATGGTGAAACCCCGTCTCTACTAAAAATACAAAAAATTAGCCGGGTGTGGTGGCGCATGCCTGTAATCCCAGCTACGTGGGAGGCTGAGACAGGAGAATCGCTTGAACCCTGGAAGTGGAGGTTGCAGTGTGAGCTGAGATGGTGCCATTTCACTCCAGCCTGGGCAACAAGAGTGATACTCTTTCTCAAAAATAAAAATAAAAAAAAAGAGTGACTTTTGCCTGACTCTTATTGCTGTAAAAGAATTGGAGTTTAATTATTGGTCTAAATTTTAGTATGGAACAGCAGCACAATGTAATGAATCAGTGACAGGTGAACAGCTGCTTTTTTTCCTTTTCTTTTTTCTTTTTTTTTTTTTTTTTGAGACAGGGTCCTCAGAGTCCAAAATCATTGATGCTGCTTTGCAGGCATGCAGACGGTTAAATGATTTTGCTTGTACAGTTCGCATCCTAGAGGCTGTTAAGGACAAAGCAGGACCTCATAAGGAAATCTACCCCTATGTCATCTGGGAACTTAGACCAACTTTAAATGAATTGGGAATCTCCACTCCAGAGGAACTGGGCCTTGACAAAGTGTAAACCCCATGGATGGGCTTCCCAAGGATTTATTGAGGATTTATTGATATTGCAACTTGAATATAAACAGTCACCTGGAAATACTGATGATAACATATTACCTTATTTGAATAAGTTTTCCTTTATTGAGCACCAAGCCATATAATGGTAACCTTTACTTTAATAAAAGGGAAATGAGTTTGAACTTAAAAAAAAAAAAAAAGGGAAACAGGGTCCTACTCGGCCCAGGCTGGAATGCAGTGGCATGATCTCAGCTCATTACAGCCTCTGCCACCCAGGTTCAAGCAATTCTCCTGCCTCAGCCTCTGGAGCAGCTGGGATTACAGGTGTGCATCACCATGCCTGGCTAATTTTTTGTATTTTTAGTAGAGACAGTATCTCCCCATGTTGGCCAGGCTGGTCTCAAACTCCTGGCCTCTAGTGATCCATCTGCCTTGGCCTCCCAAAGTGCTGGCATTACAGGTGTGAGCCACTTCACTTGGCCAAACATCTCTTTTTGTAAAGCACTTTGGCTTTTCCGAGGGCCTTCCCAAACACTAGCTTACTTGACACCTTGACAGAACAGGAAGGTGGGTGGTGATTTTTTCAGTTCCCATTGAACAGAACCAGAAACTGGGGCTTTGCAGCGGGGTTTCTCCATCTTGGTCAGGCTGGTCTCGAACTCCCAACCTCAGGTGATCCACCCACAGTGCTGGGGTTATAGGTGTGAGCCATCCCAACCAGCCTTTTTTTCTTTTTTTGAGATATTCTTGCTCTGTCACCCAGGCTGGAGTGCAGTGGCACAATCTTGGTTCACTGCAAACTCTGCCTCCCAGGTGCAAGCAATTCTCCTGCCTCAGTCTCCCAAGTAGCAGAGATTACAGGCGCCCACCACCATGCCTGGCTAATTTTTGTATTTTTGGTAGAGTCTGGGTTTCACCATCTTGGCCAGGCTGGTCTTGAACTCCTGACCTCATGATCTGTCCACCTTGGCCTTCCAAAGTGCTGGGATTACAGGCGTGAGCCACTGCACCCAGCCTAATTTTTGTATTTTTAGTAGAGATGGAGTTTTACCATGTTGGCCAGGCTGGTTTCAAACTCCTGACCTCAGGTGATTCACCCACCTTGGCCTCCCAAAGTGCTGGGATTACAGGCGTGAGCCACCATGCCTGGCCTACATATTTTCATTTAAGAATCTATCTATTCTGATGTGCAGCCAAGTTAGGAAACTAAGGCTATACATCATATCCTTACCATATCCTGGACACAATAAAGGCTGTCCCTTCATGCTTCAGATAGTTTATTGGCTTTGGTGAAATTTTTCTGACATATAGATCCTTGACTGCTGCTGATGCCAAGGTTTTGTGGGCCTCTACCACAGAATGTTTTTTGGAGGAGGGGGGAGACATTCTTACCTGAGAGAGGTGGCACCTTGTTAGGCTGCGCTTGACCAGCCTGATCCCAGGACACTGCAGATGTGAAGACGTTGTTTTCAGGCAGCCAATATTACGATGCTGGGGAAAGAAAACTGGATTCAGAACCAGGTCCATGCCAGGGAATGAACCTCAGGTTTGCCATCTTATTTCCTCATTTGTAAATTGGGAAATGATACTTCTTTTAAGGGTTGAGGAAAGGAGGGACAAAAAGGGATATGTGTGTGTGTAGAAAGTTCCTTTGGGCACCAGGCGCAGTGGCTCACGCCTGTAAACCCATCACTTTGGTAGGCCAAGGCGAGTGGATCACCTGAGGCCTCTAGTTAGAGACCAGCCTGGCCAACATGGTGAAACTCCATCTCTACTAAAACTATAAAAATTAGCCGGGCATGGTGGTGGGCACCTGTAGTCCCAGCTACTCGGGAGTCTGAGGCAGGGGAATCGCTTGAACCTGTGAGGTGGAGGTTGCAGTGAGCTGAGATTGCGCCACTGTACTCCAGTCTGGGCAACAGAACAAGACTGTCTCAAAAAAAAAAAAAGAAAGGCCGGGTGTGGTGGCTCACACCTGTAATCCCAGCACTTTGGGAGGCTGAGGTGGGCGGATCACAAGGTCAAGAGATCGAGACCATCCTGGCCAACATGGTGAAACCCCGTCTCTACTAAAAATACAAAAAATAGCCGGGCATGGTGGCACGTGCCTGTGGTCCCAGCTACTTGGGAGGCTGAGGCGGAAGAATCGCGTGAACCCAGGCGGCGGAGGTTGCAGTGAGCAGAGATTGCACCACTGCACTCCAGCCTAGCAACAGAGCAAGACTCCGTCTCAAAGAAAAAAAAAAAAAAGAAGAAAGAAAGAAAAGGGATTGTGTTAATGAAGGCCTTATATAGAATTAGTTCATCTATATATTTATTTTTAACAACTCAAATTATCTGCATAATAACATTTAAGTGCCCTGATATACAGGTGAGAGGCTGCATGTTGGGGAAAAAATAACATGAGATTAGGTATATTTAGCTCTTTCTCTACTACTACTTTGCTGTATACCATTGAAATAAATGTCTTTATTTTCGTAGGCGTTACCTGTTAAGCACAGAAGTTAACATTCAATATCTAAGGTATTTTCTAGCTCTGTTTATGTTTCTATAATAAATGTTAATCATATATATAAACTTACATTTAAATTTTGTAGATGACAATATAAACTTAGGTCTCATTCTTTTGAAAATTCAAAATAAATGACTATGTAGTAATCAGTTGCTTCCTGTTATTAACTATCTTTAGTCTCTCCTTAGTATCTTTTCACTTTTGGAAATTCCAAGAAATCATGAAAAGATTTCACAAACCAATAAACAGCACTGATTTTTAACACCCAAAAAATTATAATTTGGTTACTCAAGGTTATTTTCAGTTCCTTTCTATATTTCATACTCATGTTAATATTCTGAACTTCAAGGAATAAGTATGGAAGATTCAAAATTATAAAGAAGAGAAAAAGGGAACATAAAACACTATTTTTAACTGCAGGGAAGGCCAGTGTTTCTAAGGAGAAAATAAAACGCTGATTCCCAACATTTTGGGGCGTAGATGATCTCTTCCCTTCCTCCACATCCACTTAGATCTGTTTTTTATGAATGAATGTGTGAAAAGGAACTAATGCCATATGGCATTTTCAGGCTCAGCAAAGAAAAGTAAGGAAGGCAAGGATGCAGTCAGTATTGGAACAAACACTCAGGGTTTAGGAAATGGGAGTTCCAGATCTGGTGCCTTGTACCAAATTTCTAGTGATGTTTATTAAATCTCTTTATTTCCCTACCCTTTCTTTCAATATCTCTACATTGAGGAGTTTGAGCTAAATTTACTCTAATCTCACTTTAATTACATATTTTTTTTGATGTATATTCTTTATGTGTTTATAAACAAATACTTTTCAGCATGTAGCTTTTTAATCCATTAGAAACATTTTCCAATACCATTACCCATATTGTTTGGAATATGCTAAGGGAATAAATAATTTAAATATTTTTAAGCAAATACTTCATATGCAAATATTTATTTAAGTAAACTATAGAGAGAAATGTAAAGTTTTGATGGCACTTTCTCTTTCCAGTGTTATTTTCTATCCTTAATAATGCATGATAAGCAAGGCTTGTTTTTAAGATACCCCCCAGGTCAATTTCTACCTATGAATTAAGGCCTAACAGAAGACCATTGCTCCTTAAGACAAAACAAATAGAAATCGTAAAACTAGCAAAGACAACATAAGAAAACTCTGTATTAAAAATTAGTTGGTGTAATAAATCACAGTAAGTGAAAAGACAAACATGGGAATTATTTTTACAAGATGATAAATAAGCCAAGATTTTGCTCTTTGACAATCTCATTTAAGCTGTAACATATACTCTTGAAAAAAAAAAGCCTCCCGAATATCCTAGAGGCATTAAAGAGGGTGGGCCTACTTAGTTAATTTTAAATTGTCAGCTCTTTTTTTCCTATTCTTTCGGTAAAATAAACTGTTTTGCTGAATACGAGGGTTAAGAAAAGGCCTGAATGAGTCACTCCAATTTGTTTCCACATTCTGAACAGTCAATAAAGAAATTTATTGCCTCATTAGGCATTTTGAGTAGATTTCTGGAAACCTGGGTGACGTAAGACAGAAAAGTAACCTAGTAAGATGTTTTAAAAGCAGTTGCAGCTGAATTTGTTTTTGAAATTGCAAGTTGCCTGTTAGACTGGAATGGCATCGTGATTTGTTTCAAGAAATGGTGCCAGGCAGTGGGTTGGTTTCAAGGAAAGGAGGCGGAAACTGTGTGTGTTTTCAACAAGAGCTAAAAAATACTGTAAATACTGGTTCTAAAAAATACCGTAAGATGACAGAAGTGAGATGAAGAGGGTGAGGTCTCAGTGATCAGATCAAGAGTAAGCTTCTTATTAGTAAAAAAGAAAAATAAAAACAATGAAAGTTGGAGCATTAAACTGAATGAGAAGCAAAAGCCAGAAATGCGCACAGTGCATGTTGCATCCT
Organism: Cacajao melanocephalus; assembly: GCA_963573385.1. Taxonomy (NCBI): domain Eukaryota; kingdom Metazoa; phylum Chordata; class Mammalia; order Primates; family Pitheciidae; genus Cacajao; species Cacajao melanocephalus. Next base: position 3,449 of record CAUYLG010077161.1, on the reverse strand, counting down.
GACTTCTGCTTAGCTGATACTTAGCTCTATATTCAAATGTGCATACTGAATATCATATGCCTTTCTCAGATCAAGCCATCTCTAATCACTTTGTATCTGGTTTTAGGCTTCAAAGACTTAGCAGCCAAATGAAAGTAGGTACTTTCCCCACACACTATTCTTGTAATAATTTTTAGGCAACCTGTCTTAACTTCTTTTAAAATGACTGAAGGTTACACTGGTGATGGGTTGGTAAAGTATTATTATTTTTTGAATGAAGGAATGTTGATTTTGCTTCAAAATGCAAACAACCCAGGAGGCAAAAATTCATAGAACAAATGATTTATTAACAAGTAGAACACAATGGTTTGCTTGCCTAAACTAACTTTCTTCTTATTCTTTTAGCAGATAAACACATTAATCATAATCAGTCTGCACTATATTAAAAAAAAACTTGATAAATTAATCACAACCCATCATGAAACAAGTAAGTTGAAGGGAATTTTTCAGATGCATGTAGGTAAAATATTTGTTTCCCATAATGAATATATATTCACATGTGTGTGTATGTGTATACACGTGAATGTGACATTCTATTTAAGAGATTCGTTTTCATAAATTTGGAGAAAAAAAAGAAACAAAAAGGGAAAATAAAGTTTCACTCAGAATTCTCTTCCTGTTAGTCAAAGATAGATTTCTCGGCACTGTTTCATTTTCTTATTATAAAATATTCCAACTTTAGGAGAGATCTTGAAATGTAAAGAGAGAGAAATATTTTCTCCATCATCAACTCTTTCAAACCTCCCAACTGATACCTTGCTGCTGTTGTTCCATTACATATCCAGAAAATAAAATGTCAAAGGGGAAAAAAATGTGGTGATGGGATACTAAGGGTGAGGCATTGGGAAAAGAAACATAGTGCTCATCCCATCTTTGGAAATCTCTCTAGACACAGTGTCCTCATCTGCAAAATGTGGGGTTTGAACTGGATGACTGTAAATTGCTCTTGGAACTTTAAGGGCAATCAATGAGCCTAATTTGGTGACCTGGAGGAGATTAAAATCTACTTAAAACCTTGGCGAAAAAGTTATGAGCGCAAAATGGTGCTATGTTTCATTACTCCAATTTTTAATTAACATTCTGAAAGTTCCAGATTTGAGATCCTGCCAAATTTAGGTTCTACTCTTTGACCTATGCAGACATAGCTCAGAGATATTGTGGGTTTGGTTCCAGACCACTGCAATAAAACAAGTCACATAAATGCTATGTTTACACTATACTGTCATTTATTAGGTGTGCAACAGCATTATGTCTAAACAAACTATGTACCTTAATTTTAAAATACTTTATTGTTAAAACATGCTAATCATCATCTCAGCCTGCAGTGAGTTGTAATTAATGTTAATGTTGATATTTTGATATTATCCCATGGGTCATATATGCTTTAATGGCACCTAGAACGGTGAATCTTTCCCAGAAGATTTTCAGTTTACTTTGCCTGGATCTATTAGAGGAATCACTATAAATGACAACTGTAGCATTATAAAACATATTTCTTAAATCATGGGCTGCAGAATGGATTTTGTGGTAGCAGACACGAAAATAACATTAATTTCCTCATATATCTCCATCAAAGCTCTTAGGTGACCAGGTGCCTTGTCAATGAGTAGTAATATTTTGAAAGGAATATTTTCTCTGTGTGTGAGCAATAGGTCTCAACAGTGGGCTTAACGTATTCAGTAAACCATGCTGTAAACAGATGTGCTGTCATCCAGATTTTGTTGTTCCATTTATAGAGCATAAGGAGGATAGATTTAGCATAGTTCTTAATGACCCCAAGACTTTTCAGAATGGTCAATGAGCATTGGCTTCAGCTAAAATCACCAGCTGCAGTAGCCCCTACCAAGTAAGTCAGCTTGTCCTCTGAGGCTTTGAAGTCAGGCATTGACTTCTCCTCTCTAACTATGAAAGTCCTAGGTGACATCTTCTCCCAGTAGAAGTCTATTTCCTTTATACTGAAAAGCTATTATTTAGGAAAACTGTATTCATCAATGATTTTAGCTAGATCTTTTGAATAACTTGCTTCAGCTTCTCCATCATCCATTGCTGCTTCACTTTGCATCTTTATCTTATAAAGATGGCTTCTTTGCTTAAACCATATGAACCAGCCTAAACTTTTTTTTCCCCCCAGCAGCTTCCTCGCCTCTCTCAGCCCTAATGAAATCGAAGAGAGTTAGGGCCTTGCTCTAGATTAGACTTTGGGTTAAGGGAATGTGCCTCGTTTGAACTTCTATCCAGACTACTAACATTTTCTCTATATCAGCAGTAAGGCTGTTTCTTATCATTTGTGTATTCACTGGAGTAGCACTTTTAATTTCCTTGAAGAATATTTCTTTGCATTCAGAACTTTCCTCTTTGGCACAAGAGGCCTAGCTTTTAGCCTATCTTGACTTTTCACATGCTTTCCTTGCTAGGCTTAGTCACGTCTAGCTCTTGATTTAAAGTGATAGATGTACAACTTGTCCTTTCACTTAAACACTCAGAGGCCATTGTAGGGTATTTATTTATTTATTTATTTATTTATTGAGATGGAGTTTTGTTCTTTCACCCAAGCAGGATTGAAGTGGCATGATCTTGGCTCACTGCAACCTCCACCCCCCAGGTTCAAACAACTCTCCTGCCTCAGCCTCCCAAAGAGCTGGGATTACTGGCACCCACCACCATGTCCAGCTAATTTTCGTATTTTTAGTAGAGTCGGGGTTTCACCATGTTGACCAAGCTGGTGTCGAACTCCCAATCTTAAGCAATCCCCTGCCTCCCAAAGTGCTACGATTACAAGTGTGAGCCCCTGCACCCGGCCCATTGTAGAGTTTTTAACTGGCTTAAATGTAATATTATTATGTCTCAGGGAGTAGAGGGGCCTGAGGAGTGGGCAAAATTTGGAGAAACCATTGGTCAGTGTAAAAGTCAGAACACACACAACATGTATTATCTATTTTCTATAAGTGACTTGTGGTGCCCCCAGACAATTATAATAGTAACACCAAAGACCACTGATCACAACCAATATAATGAAAAAAGTTTGAAATATTGAGAAAATTACCAAAATGTGACACCGAGACACAAACTGAGCACACATGCTGTTGGAAAAATAGTGCTGATGATAGAATTGCTTGACACAGGGTTGCCACAAACTTTCAATTTCTAAAAAATTTAATACCTGTGCACTTCACTGTGCACTAAAATGGGATATGCCTGCATATTTTTCCACACATTCATTATATATTTTTAAGAAGCATAGGATGTTATTTTTTTTATTTTTTTTATTTTTTTTTTTTTTGAAAGAAAGAAAAAGAGAAGAAAGAAAGTGAGAGTGAAAGAAAGAAAAAAAAAGACTGTACGAGAGAAAGAAAGAGGAAGGAAAAGAGGGAGAGAGAACAGGATTCTTGTTCTACTGCCCAGGCTAGAAT